>JBBPLS010000095.1:0-69618 GCA_038089895.1 Boletellus ananas | reverse complement strand
CATTCAGAGGCGTCAACTTGGACTGCCACGGCGTTGACTCTGCCCAGCTCGACCGCCAACCCACCCGTGAGGGTGTTCATGGCCTCCTCGGAGAGGTTGAACCCTTCCAGCGCGACGTCCACTGCCAGGACGGTGACCGTGTTGCTGCCATAGGTGAGCTTCCAACACGTCCCGCATCCGGGCGAGTTCCAGCCGGTCACGGCGTACGCTCCTCCGATGTTGGGGAACTTGGGGAGGGAGCCGAGGGTGGTGTACCCCTTGGTGATCAGACCATTGGTCCCGTCAGAACAGGCCAAGGAGGTCAGCGAGAGGGACGCGTCGTCGTACAACGTGTCGTACGAGACCGTCTGTGTCGATTGAGCGAATACGCTGGGGAGAGCGAATACGAGGGTGGCAGCGGCAGCGAGCGATGCGAACTTCATGATGGTCGTTGAATGAGGGGGGGGGAAGAACTTGGACCGTTGGGGTGGATGGGTGAAGACGATGACGACCTCACCCATTTATACCTCCTGCCCCCGGTGTGGTCACATAGCGCACACACGCGAACATAGGCATAGGCATTGCCGCTCCTGGGAAGCTCACACTCGGAGGCCCAAGATCCGGGCTCGGCTCTGGCAAAAACCGTCAGCTGTCGGGCAAGACGGCGAGGCAGCGCCGCCGTCGGGCTAATGGGACCGCATGGCTGAGTGTCCAGGACAGAAAAGCATCCGAGGAAATGACAGTGCTGGATCCGACGTCGTCAAAGACAGCACCGCGACCGTTCCGAGCTCTGTCATCGGAGGGCACCGCTGTCCCCGGGCATTCTCATGACGGAGGTTTCTTCCCTACGTTACCCCGTGCGTGGTATGTGCTCTTTTGCCTGCGTCACTGAGATTGGTTATCGCCAATGTTCAATGACTTGCCCCGACCCCAGAACATCACGTGTCAACCACTCAGATAGCCGCGTGACAGACGTTTAACATTGTGGTCAACTTCGATCCCAGCGCACCTCGTCTAGCGCGCGAGCCCTAATGCAGTGGAGTCCCACCCCGACAGGGCTGTGCTGCCGCTGATATCGGAAAGCAATTGGGTAGATGTGATGGAACGGCATTCTTAATATTTGCCGCAGGAACACGAACAGGATTTTGCGGTGCTTATTGAGGCCTGCAAGCAATGCACGCTTAAAACATACTTGGTTAACTTTAATGTAAGTAGAAAGTCCCTCACACCTCCAAGCAAAGTCTGCCGCGTCAGGTAATAAGCGTCTACTTCATTAACTCGGGGGATCTGGGGCTCGTGCGTAGCACCCAGGAAGACTTCCATCTCAGGGAGCGAACCTTCCAAACATGCAAAACAACAAATAGAAACGTCAAGGGGAGAGGGATAGGAAAAGTCCTTCGACGGTGTCAACCCGGAACTTGGAAGACCGGACGGTTCTCGCGGCTGGTACAATCAACACATCGTCAAACCTGCAGTGAGCAGAATTTCTTTACCTTCGAACGTTTACAGGCCGCACGCGCTATTTGGGATCCGAGTTGCGGTAATCGGAGCCCTGCCTAGACTCCGGGCTTGGCCATCTGTAAGCAAATTCATGCCCTCCAACGAGATGTTGAAGCCTTCCAAGGAATGGTCCCCAGTGTCAATGGCCGTGACGTTGAGAGACGTAGAGACGCTTTCAGAATTGGTATAGATGAGTTCCCAACAAGTGCCGCAGTAGTGTGAGTTCCATGACAATATCTGGGGTGCTCCCCCAATATAGGGGAAGGTAGGGAGGGAGTCAAGGGTGGTGTACCCAACGGTCATTAGGCCATACTCGCCGTTGGAGCAGGCGACGTTGCTGAGAGAGTTCTGACCGTAGTCGTAAAAGGTATCGTATGACACAGTATATGTTACGGTGTAAGAGGACGCAAGAGAAGCAAGGCCAAGCGCAGCGGCAAGGAGAAAGTGTTTCATGGGGTGAAGAATGGTGGAGACTGGGGACCAGCGACGGTGGACTGGTGGGCGTCGAGTGCTAGACTTCTTAAATACTTTGCCCTCCCGATTCGGTGGCACCTTTCTGTCCCCTCGACAGTAAGGGGACTTCTTTCTGCAGATAGAACCGATTATCGATCTCAAGAGGAAACAAACCTACTCTCGCGCAGATATGCTCAGGCCTTGATGACACCTGAATATGAAAGATGTCGAAGGAGAGATGTACTCTTCCCGAATCGGACGGAGTCACGGAAGTCAGCCCTCTGCATACAGGTGAACCACCGCAAAGACATCTGCCAGCACGTCACCTAGCCGTAATATGGTAGGCATTCGGATGACCATTATTCCTACGCAATTTACATGGGACATTTGATGTATCTTGTGAGTTGAGACAAGTCTATAGATATGGCGGAGTGTGCTGTTATGGGGATAAGATCTGCCACAATTGTGGGGTTAATATGTCAACCGAGGTTTAGGGAGGTGTCACATGCCTATATTGATTCCGGCCGAGGTATGACGTGGCTTAAATCTCGAAGCCAAGTCCACGCATACATTCGACGTGCTTTTTAACCAACTCGGCGCATTGGCCGTTGTCGGACCCGTGTTGCAGAAAGCATGCGTCACGGGAGGATTTAGTTTCTGGACAAGCGCAACACCTGGAAAACGCATCAGCAGGGATAGCTGTATACACAGAGTCGGAGCGTACGGCTTGAGGCCCTGAGGGTTCAAGGGATTCATCTTTGGGTTCGTTGGATCGTATTTTTCCGACGTCTTGGACGAGGGGGATTCAGACGACGACCACCAAGAAGAAATCTGTCAAGAGGTTCGACACCGCGCAGCGCTGGTCAACAAGAAATCACGCACGCCCGAGAACATGATGGGACAGAACAAGAATATTTGGATTGACGTGACTCGCCGGGAGTCGCAATGTCATATGTGGCACGTGACCAGTTTAGCCTGATTGGTCGAACTCTCCGTTAATTAAATTATATTAGTGGCGTGATTTCGGGACCCATGGGACTCTTTTTCGGTCTCCACGTCCACGAACCCGGCGCCTGGGCCTCCGATCTCAAATGCGTCCAGCAACTGGCAGCATCCTACGGACGCTGAGCCTTGCAGCGTTCTCGTTCCCTATCGTTGCTGCACAGTCTTGTTCCAACTATGGCGTGACTAGCGGATCCGGTTGTCTTTGCCCCCCAGGATTTGGCGGTGCAAATTGTTCCCAGCCCGCATGTGGGGGTACTATTTTCGACGGCTCCCATCGTTCCCTTGCATCGTCTTCCTCCGGTGGCTTCCCCAACCTTACAGCCTCTGACTGTTCGTGCACCAATGGATGGACTGGAGAAGGTTGTAATGTCTGCACCACTGCATCTTCGTGCCAGGCTGGGTATGCCGGACTGAGCGGCAATGCTAGCAGCACGTCTGCCTCTCAGGCCTCGGGTATTAACGATACCATGGTATGCAATACCTCCCCCGTGGTGTACGCAGCGAGTGAACTTAGTTGCCAAGTCAACGTAGGCGCTTTCTTGTTGCTTGGTATGGAATTTAACCCTTCTCTCTCTAGAATCCGACATTACAGGCGCTTTTCCCCTTGCAATCCACGCTCAACATTCTCCGAACACTGAATGCATCACTCTCCCCATTCCAAAACGCTTCTGAAACACTCCTGTCCCCAAACGGGTCTGCAGCGGTATTCGCTCAGCTGTTCTATGGGGGCGTCGAACAGTTTTTCTGCTCCGCGTCTTCGTGCTCGCAATCGTCCACCAGCACTTCGGATACCTGGACTTGTTCCACTTTGGAGTGCCATTGCATCCAAAACACGTCGTTTTGTGGAGCCGTTTCTGCATCCGATCTGACAAACACGATCGATTCGCTGTCGGGCTCTCTCACAATTGTTTGTGATGATTCCAACACGTGTCAATTCCAACAGCAGCTGCTCAATGGACTATTCGGATCTAGTGGCCTTCAACTGCAAGACTGCGTCTACGGGGAGTGTGTCACCCAGGCCGTAATAGACTCGACGCGGGGCACTTCGGCATCGGGTCAGTCCGCCGGTTCTAGTCCGCTCAGTCCCGGCGTCATTGCAGGTCTGGCGGTCGTCTGCGGCCTAATTGGAATCGCGCTTGTTAGCCTCATATGGGGATGGATTCTCCAGAGAGCTGCCCGAAGACGTCCCTTCGATGGTGGGCAAGGCGGTGGAGTTGACGTCCAGTGGACAAATGTCTCATATTTCATCCGATCTTCCGGAGACGACAAAACTATCTTGGATTCCATCAGCGGTAAAGTGGCAGCTGGGGAGCTCATGGCAGTCCTTGGTCCTAGCGGTGCTGGAAAAACGACGCTGGTAGAATTGATCGCTGGAAAGGCAAAATCTGGACACTTCACCGGTTCGATCACTTTCCCTTCGTTGGCCAACGTGCGGCGACCTCGAGTGGCGTTTGTTCCTCAATCGGATATTCTCCCTGCCATTCTAACAGTGCGAGAAGCCCTCACATTCGCAGCGTCTCTACGATTACCTGAGTCCTTGTCTAAGGCAAGAAAGGCAACACTGGTGTCGACTATCATTTCGAAACTCGGTTTAGACGATGTAGCAGAGACTAGGATCGGCGCAACAGACGGAACTGGTCGTGGGATCAGTGGAGGTGAAGCGAGGAGAGTCAGCATTGGTCTTGAACTGGTCGGATGTCCAGATATATTGATATGCGATGAACCCACGAGCGGCTTGGATTCTGTGAGTGCGCGTCGCGTCGTGAATGTCCTCAAGGAAGTAGCGCGAGGTGGTGCTGGACTGTTTGGTGAGGGGGAAGAAAATAATCAGGGCGTCGCAGTCATTTGCAGTGTGCACCAACCAAGGTGAGTAGTTTGCGTCTGACGCTGTTTCTATTCGCTGAGGCCATTCCCCTAGTTCGCGTCTTTATCATTCCTTCGACTCGGTTTTGCTTCTCGCGCGTGGACGAGCCTTGTATTCTGGTCCCGGTGGTTTGGCACCCGCGAGGCATTTCACGAGTGTCCGTGATGAGGATATCGGTCGAACAGGTCAATCAGAAGTACCTCTTTATGAGGAGGGATACAATGTCGCGGATTACCTGCTCGAGATTGCAAGCGCTCCTCAAGCAGGCTCCACCTCAACGGTCTTTAAGCCGCAACCTGAAGAGCTGTATGAAGTCGCAGCAAGCCGCGATTCTAATGAAAAACCTGGCAGCGGTGACGTGGAGGCTCTGATCACTCGTAACCGGCGCCATGTGGGCGAATATGCGGCAACGTTCCTCACGCAGTTCCAGGTGTTGTGTGGCCGGGAATGGAAGCTCTTGTGTCGGTGCGTCGCTGTCTTCCGTGCTGTTGGAACGATTTCCGAACGGCACAACTTAGGGATAAATCACTCTTTTACACTCATTTAATCATTTCCGCTATCTTGGGGGCGTTCTGTGGTACGTTGACTGAGAACATCTAGCGCAATGTGATATTGAGATTGCCGCGCCAGGTGGACTGTACTTCCATACTGGATTGTCCATCGCTGGATTCCAGTCTCGTGTTGGATGCTTGTTCTTTTTGGTGTGTTATTCACCTCGCCTAGCTAAGACACTGTCCTGATCTAGAGTAGGGTTCACTGATTGCCTTCTCATCTTTGAGCTCCTTGTATAACATCGTTGAAGTGCGGCCACTGTTTGTTCGCGAGCGATCGAACTCGTATTACAGGTTTGCCATTGTGCTCCTCGTTGGTAAAAATCTGAATGTCCCTCTGCTAGTCCGACCGCATGGCTCTTGTCCCGCTTGTTCTTTGATGTTATCCCGCTTCGCATTCTTCCAACGATCATTGTATCCACGATGTCCGTTCATTGAACCCATCTAGCCTCAGTGTTGTACTCACGCTCTTTTCCTTTAGGACCTACTGGATGGCTGGCCTCGCCCACGACGCAGCTCACTTTTTCAAATTTCTGTTTATCCTGGTTTTATATACCCTTGTTATGACCCTTTTCGTACGTATCCATGCCGTCGGGGTATGCTGATCCCATGATGATTCCCATCCTGTAGAACTTCCTCCTTGCCACCCTTTTCCGCAATGGGGGGATCGCGATCCTCGTTTCTGCTCTCACGGCGTTATACCAGATGACCTATGCTGGTTTCTTTGTTCATTTGACTTCCATCCCACCGGTATTACGGTGGTTGCAATGGTTGTGTCCTCTTAAGGTAATATTCTTCTGCACCATGTTACGAACTGCATGCATCTAATCGGATACCGGAACAATTAGTATACCCTCGAGGCGCTCTCTGTCAACGAGGTAGGCTCTGGGCTTATGATCGTGGACCAGTTGCAGGGCGTTCCAATCGATGTCTCTGCGTCCCTGATCATGGAAACGGTGAGTGTTTCATGCTTGAACTCGACCTTTTCTATTGTGATGCACTCAACTACTGCTAGCTTTTTGGATTCGACCCCAAGAGCTACTACAGGGACGTGTTAGTCCTGTTCGCGTTCATCGCCGGATTTGGGGTTATCTTGATTGGTGTGGTCTGGTTGAAGCTCAAGGAAAAACGTTGAAAAATGGAGTGGTGGTTGGACCTGCGGGACCCGCGGCATTCTTTTCTTTTATTCTTTTCGAACTCGTTTACTCGCTCTCGTCGTTGGTGTGCCTATGACGCCTTTGGTCTCGATAGTGCATCTTAGTGCATTGTGTTTCTGAGGGTTGTATGATTGTGTCATATATTTCTAGTCCTAGTATAATGTGAATCGAATGTTGCTTATAATCATCGTCTTCTTGAGACACTCCACGGAGGAAAGCTAAGCTGGCACAAAGTTAGACGCGGTCAAGTGCATACCGCGGTGACGTCTGGACGTCCAGAGGGGATACCCCAAGCAGTCTCAGGATAAGATCTGAAGCAAGGCCATGCCGCTTAGTCACTGCCAAAATATGTGCGAATCGTTCGATTCAGAGCCAACGTACCCAGCGTTTCGTGGCTACGATCGCGTGATGAGATCCATGGCTAATGGAGATCTCTGCTCGAAGAAAAATAAGGCAGGTCCAACAGTGGGACATGCCCTTGTACTCGAGAACATGCCCCACTTCTGGACGTACCTTATTCCAAATATAATCTTGTCCTAGTTTGGTTCCCTTGTACATCGATTCAGGACTGGCCCCTCGTTCGAGCGCAACGTCAATTCCTGCGGCAGGACGCTGGCAAAGGACTACAAGTAGGACCGTCGCCCCAGGGTGTCGTCGCGGGCGAAAAGCGTCGCGCATAATCACCGTGCCAAAGTCACGTGGATAATAATCACTGTTGCCAACATCCACCACATGCACCGTGACAGCCGACGCGTTCCCAGTAACCTCGTTCATCCCTGCATTGGGAGAGCATCGTCGGTCGAAGCCGAGCATACGACCGGAAATATGGTAAAAGGGCCAGCGCGGGCCACACCCGCAGCGCGTCCATCCATTCGGGGGGGTATCTCGCGTGCTGTGCTTCCGCCCGTCCGAGTTCAGTGGGAAACACAAACGTGTTGCCCCGTCGTGACGATGAATCCGTCTTTCGCGCAGAAGGGATGAGAAACGAGGTGTCGCGGCGAATAGTCCGGTCATAGCGGCGGACGACAGGAAACGGGGTCGCAGCAATCGGTAGGCAGTGGGGTCGGAGACGACGCGTACGCTCCATGCCAACGCACTTGGCACTTGAGCGCCAAACTGCAGTGGTGCCCAGAAGAGAGAAGATGGAAGCACCGGGGGAGAGGGTTTCTATCCGTCAGCAGAGGCGGAGGGAGAGGACGAGGGGAGGACGAGGGGAGGAAGCTAGGCGGGGCAAGTTCAATGGTGGTGGTGCTTAAATACCAAAAAGGTGGCTGACAGCGACAGCCTGGACCTCTATAAGCGGTGCATGCCAAATGATGTGACGAGCCATCCGCACCATATGCGCATTGCCCCACTATAGATGCCACATTGGCGGAGCGATTTCGAAATCGCCTTGGCAGGTCATACTCGCTGCAGTGTGCCGGCAGCATGCTGTGTAGTTGCTTGATGGCCGACGTAGGAGTGAGCGAACGTCAAGTAAGGACTATTTCACCCGAGAAATCGTGTCTGCCGGTATTACGAAGCACGACCATAGCTCGGCAGGTGGCCATATTTGGAAAACTTCTTGTTGTTCGCTCACTCAGTATAGTTTTCTTGTCGTACTAGTAGGTGACCAATCTGAATGGGACGATAAAAACCAGCTGAAAGTCTAAGCTTTTGTGCTGGCCTCATTTGCGTAGCCTGGAAGGAGGCGGGTGCCAAGGGTTTTGCCAGACAACTTGCCCGGAGCGACGAACGAGCCCGACTTCTAAGAATTTAAGACGTACCTATACATTCCAAGTCTTCGTAAGTTCCGAAAAAAACCACAGCGCATTCAAGCGAAGGATTGGATCTGAGATTGTGGGGGAGATGGTTTCCCGGTCGTGTGGTTGCTCCGGTTCGCTGTGTAATTTTGGGTGTGTGACATCGACCCTGGAGACGGTTTCGGGGACGAAGACAAGGATTGAACTGTTTGCTTGCACAGCTCACGAGATATCGCGGCTCTACAGCTTCGTCCGAAGACCGACACCAAAGACGGAGGCAAAGCGGCGCAAACCGTTTTCGCACGCAGACTTCCGACAAGTATCGACTTCATTTGACCTCTACGTGCACACACAACGTGTCCACAATTCGTAGTATGTCAGGAGTATCGGCAGCTACTCAGAAAGTGGTTCTCGTCACTGGGTGCTCCGCAGGCGGAATAGGGTTTGCATTGTGGGTGTCCAAGTTGCCATCGGATACTTACGCTACACTTACCTCCACCATGATTCTTCATACCGATGTAGATGCGAGGAATTCGCTGCGCGGGGGTGCATTGTATATGCAACCGCCCGAAAGATCGAGAGCATGGAGGGGTTTCAAAACACAAACATCCGAAAACATGTTCTCGATATAACCAAAGGGGATGACATTGAGCGTGCAGTGCAAACCATCCTTGCAGAAACAGGTAAAATAGACATTCTCGTGAACAATGCAGGCGCTTTGGCTATCGGCAAGTCTCTAAATCAGTCAACTCTGGTGTTTGTCAGCTAAACTTACAATGTTTCCAGGACCAGTAGCCGAGGCGACTATCGACCAAATTCGGAACGCGTTCGAGCTGAACACGTTTGGTGCGCTCCGGCTGTCCAACGCGGTGATCCCTTCCATGTTCAAGCGAAAGGAAGGACTGATCGTAAACATGGGTTCTATTGCGGCCCACGTGTGAATTCCATATGCCTGTCAAGCGTCAATGACATCGGCTAGGCTGACATTTTGTTCCGCAGAACCACACCGTGGAACACCCTCTACTGCGCGGCCAAGGCAGCATTACACTCCATCTCCGAGGGTCTTGCAATGGAATGTAAACCATTTGGCGTGAAAGTAATGCTGGTCGCTCCCGGAGGCGTCACTTCCAACATTGCAAAGAACCAGGCAGCAACCTTGACACTCTCACCGACGACGATGTACAAGGATTACGAAGCAAAGATTATTCAGCGGATGAATATGAGCCAGGGTCCAGGGAGCATGGAGACAAAAGAGTTCGCCCGGAAGGTGGCGGCGCAGGCGCTTCTTGCCAGCCCACCACCGTACATGGCATTAGGTGACAACTCTACTCGGTTTTACCTCTTCCAATGGCTACCGCGACAATATGTGCTTGGGATAATGTACAAGGCTCTGGTTGGCTAGTAAACATACCAACTGTACACCTTTTTCTTGCCCCAATGACAATCCGAACTTAGAACACTGTCATGTTCGGGACTCTATTTAGCATGACGTTGGCGTCTGCTACCCGAATATTTCACCGAAACAAACCCTAAACCTACTGTAGATCCTTGGCAAGCCTTTACTGCTAGGATACCTCTTCGAACCAACATGCTTCATGAAAACATATCGACCAATGTGCTGATTCCAAATGAACGTAAGAAGGTAAGAAGCACAACGAGTCCAGGGAAACAGTGGGGTGAATGACTCCATGTTACTCGTGTGCGAATTAGCACTCGATTTTTCTCCTCAAGCACGTCGCTCACCGCGGGCTATGAGTCGCAAAGCTTCGCGGATGCCTTGTGTGACTGTCAGTACAACCAATGAAAACCATCGCGCTGGAGGAGTCTCCGGTGTACAAATCTTCGTTCACCCACCAACCTATACCTCCCTAGTCTGTCTGAATCCGATGAGCCTCGGTTTATCGGTGTCTGTAAGCTCTTTGGGCTCGAGGACAAGGGTGAGTGGAGGCGGTGAATCTTGTCGATGCTGTTCGTCGACCAATGGTCACCATCAAGGCTTAGATCAGCCTTAGCGTTGTGGCAGTGAGACGTGGGCCTGGCCCTGAGGCGGTGCCAGGGGTTCTGGCGCAGTGGCTGGAGGCCTCGTGGATAGTGGTAGGTAGCCTTGTCTATTGTCCACCACCGAACCACATGGTGTCGGTCCTGCTCTCGCTGGGGCCTGCCCCGGGTTAGACCTCTCCAGCGTTGTCAATAGTCTTGACCCCTTTGATCCTGCCGATTAACGTTGTCTCCAGATCCCACAGTTATGACTGCCATTAACCACGAAGCACCACTCGTGAAGGCCAATGCTACTATGGGGGTCGGCGTGTCGAGTACTCGGCATTTCTCACGAAATGAGTTGATTCGCAGCTGACCCGCTCTGAGTCGGTGGGGTTCCCCACATGTGAGGGATACAAGGTCCGACTCCATCGGGATGCCACACTTCGAGTTTGAAGTAAGTTCCCCTCGTGCAGTCGCTTAAAAAATGTCCAGCTTTGAGCTCTAGCCATCCATCACATAATGTCCAGTGTTGATTTAGCGACCCCTCCATCCGCAACACCGACTTTATCATTCTTCACCCCGCCCAGGAATACAACAAAGGTCATGTAGTTGTTTCCTTTTGGACCTGATTGACATGACATACTAAATCATGTCTCTGCGCTGTGTATTTGTGATCTGCGCACAGCAAATTATAATTTTATCGACTAGTTTAAATAGGACGTACCGTTTAATAGGTCTCCATTCCAACATGCGGTTCTCTCAGTTTTCTGGACTTCGTGGAAATGCTGCATCCAAGTGCCAATGTTACAGGATGTGCGAGGCGGGTCTGCGATAAGATGGGCTCGGGAGATTCATTCGACCCTGGACGATTGCGTCTGATAACCAGGATATTCTGGGCGATTTACCCTGCGCTGACTGAGAATGGGATTACCTTAAGTTAAACGAGCGGCGGAAGCTAAAAATGCACGACCTTGGCACGGGCACACACGGCGAACGCGAGCTTTGGATGCCCCTACGACTCTCCAATCGTTGGCCGCTCCGGTCATTCAAGTTCGTCCGCCGAGCTTCTGATGGCACAGGTCCCAGGATGAGTGTGGGATGTTACTGAAATAGCCCCCAGGTCATATGCTGATGAATGCTGTCACTTTCCGGCCGCCGAATCCGGCGGAAGATCGTGCGCTTTCTTGAATGAAGGCTGCGGTCAAACTGAAAAGGTGCCCACCGTGATCACCCTTCTCCGAGCCCCTTCTGATGTGTTCACGTGATACCCCGAATTGGCTGTCATCTCTGCGGCGATGAACGGTGGCCGCAGGAAATGACCTGGTTATGAGGCGCACCTGCATGCCCAATTGGTCTTCGTGGGGATTTGTCAGACACGCGTGCGTCTAGATCATGTCGAAGGATGAGGTGCTTGCTGATGAAGCAGGATGGGTTACTCATCGATTCGCTTAGCCGGCGTCAGCCGAGGATTCGCGACATATAAAAGAGGGGCTAATGCCATGGCCAGCCAGCGTCGTCCAGGCCAGTCCTCGTTCTCCCCAAAAGAATTTGTTGTATAGTCTATATCTTGCTCATGTCTTCCAAAACACAAGTTTTCATTACCGGTGCGACCGGTACGTCCTCATATCGTGGCTAAATGGCGTCATACTAATTAGAATCCCGTGCCTTCGCTAGGTTATGTCGGTGGCTCTCTGCTCGACCGCCTTTTCCGGCACCCTACCTTTGCGACCTCCGAGATCACCGTGCTAGTTCGCAAGGCGGACAAGGCCAAGATCTTCGAGTCACTCGGAGTCAAAGCCGTCATCGGCTCGTACGATGACCATGCAATCCTCGAGGAGCAAGCTTCTCGGAGTGATATCATATTCGCAGTGGTACGTCTACTCGATAGACTCGCGTGAAGACCTGAACTGATTCTCGTGGACGGACCCGCTGGTGTATAGGCCGATTCCGATAACGCGGAAGCTGCCGCGGCAATCCTGAGAGGCCTGAAGAAGAGGCACGTGGCGACTGGCAAGGCGCCTATCCTGATCCACACCGTGAGTAAATAGTACTCCAAAGACGATTAGTATGATCCCCTGATCTATAACCATCCAGTCTGGAACTGGTGCGTGGTGCTAAGCACGTCTGTTGCTCATCATCCACCTGCTCACGTCTTGTCAGCTATCGTTATCGATGACCCGAAAGGAAACTCTACGTCAGAGACGGTCTGGGATGATACGGATGTAGAAAAATTAGACACGATTGCCGACACTCAACTTCACCGAAACGTCGACACTCTTATTCTCGCGGCCGACAAGGAAGGTGAGTACCGACGTGGCTTGACAGATGTCATCCAAGCGGTCATTCTCTGTGACGTTTCTGTTCACCCATTATTGCAAGGGTACGTGAATACATACCTTGTCATCCCTTCGACGATCTTCGGCTTCGCTACCGGTAAACTGGTGGATCTGGGGGTTCAGAACCCGCGTTCCATTCAAATCCCCTTGGCTATTGCCGCCAGTATCGCGAGGAAGCGTGCTGGGCACGTCGGGAAGGGCTTGAACGTGTGGCCAGATGTGCACATCGACGACAGTAGGTTTCTCGTTAGTCCTCGGGAGTTGACGAGGCTCATTGGTGCGATCGTGATCGACAGTCGCTGATCTCTACATTGTCCTTTACGATGCCATTCTGGCAGGGAAGGAGCCAGGCCATGGCCGTGAAGGGTTTTATTTTGGCGAGAATGGACACTACCGGTTCAAAGATGTCGCCGACAAGATCGGGGAAGTGCTCTACGAGCTGGGCGTGAGTGAGACGGCAGAGCCCAGCGAGCTCAACGAGGAGGATAACAAGCGATATGCTTTCGTACGTGCTGATTATTTGGATGGTAACGTCATATCATGCACACTGACGACATCACCACTAGCTGTCTTTCCTCGGAACGAACTGTAGGGTGAGGGCGACGCGGGCACGTGCCCTTGGCTGGAAGCCCAAGTATACCACGGAGGACTTGCTGAAGAGCATCAAGGCGGAGGTCGAGTGGAAGTTAAAGAATTTGTCCGACGCTTGAAATCTCGCTTTGTCAGCTAGGCTGGTGCATGGGATGTGCTTTCGTCTGTTTGTACATTAGGCTGCAATCCAAATGAACGATGAAAGCGGGGAACTTATGGTGATGACATGCGGTCTGCCATTCAAGCTCCTCGTGGAGCTTGGACATAACGCGGTAGGAATCTCGGCGGCGGTGGCGGCCAAGGTCACTGTCAGGTACTAGACGCCGGGGGCGGCCGGGTAGATTTGTTGCCCGATCAACCAAATTTTAATTTCCGCCCTCTAGGTGGCTTGGGGTTGCTGCGTACAGATTCTAGACCACATCGGTAGCTTCTCAGGTGACTGCCCCTGATCAGGTCCCATGGTGTTTTCATACTCCGAATTAGACTCCGCTTCAGGCATGCCTTGTGTGCCGCAGCGGCGCGCTGTTTCAACACATGCCGAACTCTGCAGCCAACAACTATTTTTTGTAGGTCATGCATGATCCCTAGCGCAGAGTTCGACGCCCGCGGGGCTGGAAAAACCTGTTCAGGATTGGCAGGGGTTTTGCCTGGCTGCTTTTAGTATTGGCGGGTGAAGGAAAAGAACCCCCTCCACCCGCCATGCTGTGCAGGTGCCAAACAAAAACGACTTCCTTGTGCAGAAGAAGCAAGGGCAACCCGCCCGTCGAAAGACCCCCCAAGGAACAACCCCTTTCTGCTCGCCGCAGGCCACACGTGTTGTGTTTGTTGGGTAACGGCTGTGAACCAATCAGATCATGATGAATGAATAGCCAGGGACAGCGTCACTGGAGACAAGCTCAAAGCTTGGCGTTTGCGGCGCTCATTCGGCGACAGCTTCTTTCCTCCCTCCCCTTCCTTTTTTCACCAGACTACAGGCGCCGGGGGTGTCACTGGGCATGAAAGGTCAGGTGACACCAACCAAGGTGCTGCGCGGGCACGAGGGTAGCATGACGTTCGTCGCCTTTCTTTCCGGTGATCAAATTGTCGGTGCCTCCAACGACAAGACCATTCGACGATTTAGCGTCTCGGACGGGAAAAACGAAGTGTTGAAGGAATGGGTGGTATGTGCGGTCGCGGCTTCCCCCGACGGACGCTGGGTAGCCATGGGAGGGGGTGACGGAAGGGTACGTTTGATCAACCTTGAGGCGCCCAAGCAGGTCTCGAAATCGGAGGGGAGACACGCAAGCGTAGTCAAATCGATATCATTCTCCCCGGACTCGAGTCGGCTGGCCAGCGGCGCTCAAGATGGGTCGGTGCTCATATGGTCCTCGGAGACACTCGAACCAGTCACTGTGCCCTTCGAAGGCCACAGAGACTCGGTTTGGTGTGTCCGCTTTTCCCCGGACCGAAGCAAGATTGCAAGCTGTGACCGAGAAGTTATCCAGATTTGGGAGCTCAACACTCGGATCGGGTTGCGAGTTTATGAACAGGCGTGGTCCCTTGCGTGGTCCTTGGACGGCGATGTTCTCTTTGCTGGGTGTATCGACGGCACCATCAAACGCTACGATGCCAACGATGGCACCCTGCACACCTCGTGTAGCGAACATACCGACGTTATTTCTGTGATCGCGCTGTCTCATAGTGGCAATTTCATTGCAACAGGTTCATGGGACAGGACCGTTCGTTTCTTCGAACCGGTGACACTGCTGCAAATTGGACCTGCTCTTAAACACAATTCCCAAGTCCATTCCGTCTCAATTTCTCCTGATGACTGTTGTCTTGTCAGTGCAGCGCGAGAACCGAATATTTGTATGTGGAACTTGCGGACCATCGCCCCTGCTCTCCTCAGGCCCATGCCTTTGGAGCCTATTCGCGGACAAGTATGTTCATGCGTGTTTACCCAAACGTTAAAATCTCAACCTGTCATTCTGGTGCAGACAACGAAAAGTGTCAGCCTTCACCGGCCCACACCTACGAGGAATACTGGATCCGACCACGATCCCAATAGATCACCTACCGACTCTGTAGGTACGATTCTATCGTACATGACTCATATTCATCCTCTGCTCGCAGCATAGCCCAGTATCCCCTCGAGATTCTACGGAGAGCCCCGAGAACGGCGAACTTAAATCTGTGAAAAACGAAAGATCTAAAAAGTCCCGCATCACAATTTCAATGAATCCGTTTAACTTGACACGTAGTCGTAGCACGGTATGCAGCAACATGCTTCTGAGCAGCACCAGCTCGTTGACATCGTTTTGAATAGCTTGATGGTCTGCAGACATCTAGCGTAGGATCGCATCATTTTCTGAGTTCTTATTAATGATTCACGATATGCTTTAGCCCTCTGCCCAGGGAAGCACCCGCACCAATAGCCCACACACGGACAAAGCGTCGCTGAGCTCTAGCTCCTCCTTTCACCTTACGGCGGTGAGTTACCGGTCAGGGACCACGACTTGTCTAGTTAGTGATGTTGCACCCTTTGCTCTAGGGAGAGCAGACGGCCGGTAGCTTCCCTCTCGGAGATGTTCAGGCACTTCTGATATTTGATCTAGGTCTCCCCTGTCATGTCCGTCGCAAGTGTAGGTTGTCTCTGCGTTCAACTGTAAAATGTTTTGACAAAGTCTTAGCAGCCACCCAGTCCAACACCAACATCTGATAGTGAATATGAAGATTGGGGTTTTATCCGGGAAATGTACAGTACCACACGTTGAGGCGGATCCATCCTCAGCTAAGCACGTAGGAATAGTCGGTCCAACCCCACCCATGATCTCTCGGGCAGGATCGTTGCAGAAGACACTCATCCAGTAACTGGTGGTAGCCATGGCGATGTCTACAGGGGCATGCTCCATATGAACGGGAAGGCCATACGAGTTGCGTTGTCATCTCGGCTTCAGTGGTGCTCAGTTTACAAGTCACCTACCATAGGTCGCGATCAAAGCAATAAAACGCTATTTGGCCCAGGACAATGACCAATCAAAACGAAGGGTGCGCATTTAGACGCCATTGACAGTCCCCAGAATAAACACTCCTTCACAGCGCCTCCGTCGGGAGATCGAGCTATGGTTGAAGCTCGACCATAAGAATGTCATACCATTGCTTGGGACCACCATTGGTTATGGTGATTTCCCCGCCATGGTTTGTCCGTGGGCCGAAAACGGCCATCTGACATCCTACCTCAAAAGTCGCAACAATGACTTGAGTGCACAGCGGAGATGGGGCATAGTGGGTGTCCTCGATATCCTGTTTGGTTTGTCTGAGCGTCAACACCACAGATCAATGATATTGCTTTGGGACTACAGTACCGTAAGTGACCACGGTCATCATGGCCACCTAGTCAGCGACGCGTCTTACACGTCGTAGTGCATTCCAACTCCATCGTACACGGCGATATTTCTGGAGTGCGTGCAGGCGGGGTTTTCAATTTCGTGCACTGACGAAATAATGTAGTCAAACATCCTTGTTTATGGGAGCGGAAGAGCTTGTATTTCCGATTTCGGCCTATCGTTTATCACGACCAACGTCGAAGAATCCTCGCTCGCGTTGACCTATCAAGTGAAAGGGACGCTTTGCTGGACGGCGCCCGAGCTGCTCGTGTTGTGCGATTCCGAATCTCTGAACGAGGACGAGGGCGAGGGCGAGAACATGCACGTGAAGGTCTTTCCGACGGTGGAGAGCGATATTTATTCGTTTGGCGGCATCATGCTCCAAGTACGTCCGTTTCTATTTAACCCTCTTGCCCGTCTGTGATCCGGTCGGGTGACCATTGGGACGCGTTTCCTCCGCTCGTCTCTGCCTGCTTTCCCTTTACTTATGGCTAGGTCTTGAGCGGCAAACGACCTTATCACCGCCTGTCCCACGATCAGCACGTGATACTAGCCATATCGCGTGGGGAGCACCCGAAGCGCCCGAGCTCAACGTCCGTCGTGACGGATGACCAGTGGGCGTTCATGATGCGGTGTTGGTCTTTTGTGGCCACGAACCGGCCTTCTGACGCGCACGTGATCAAGTTCGTGCACGATCAGCTGATTGGCGCAGTGGCGGCCTCGACGCCGTTGACGCAAAAGGGTACATGATGTGGAATGGTGAGCATTTGGGTGGGGACGGGGGCGGGGCAGGGCGGGGGAGTTTCTTGGGACTCTGGACAAGGGAAGCTGAGATGGTCGTTCTTAATCGTATGTTACTTGTCTGTGCATCCGGACACCGTCAGTCGCTTTCAGTCGGTCTGTCATTTGCGTCGATAGTCATGTACCTAATACATAGTACCATAGCCGTCAGAGTCGCCGGCAGTTGTTCCGTGCCTTGTCGGGCAAGTGCGCTCATATCCGCTTCATGGGATTGGTTTTAGTGACTCGCTCAAGGTTATCGAAGCCGGAGGTTCCTTTCTGGACTCGGGTGGTGATATGCGGCAACCAGTTGTCGGAGGGCACGAAGCTCCGTGCGTTCTCCAAAAACACGGCTCCAACGGTTCATTCAAAAAGAGATAAAGGAATAGCACGTTGTGACTGCAGCCCTCTTCCCGGGGACGCTCCTTCCCTTTTTATACTTTGTTTGTGCCACCAGAATTAGATTTCACCGTATCCTTCCTTCTTGTATACCTCCTGCATCTGAGCGACGATCCTGTTGAGCCCGTGCAGCCATTTGTCGAGCTCCTCGTTGACTTTGTCGCCCGCGACAGACGCGCCGCCGTCTGGATCCGCAGCAAGCTTGGCGTAAAAGTCTTTACGGTACGGGCACGCATTGACGGCCACCTAGGTCAAGAGAACGAAACGGGCATATGCGGGCACGCACACATCGTCAGCCACAGACTCATCTCGCGAGTACGACACCACATGTCACGGCAAATGAACAAAGATGACACATACCGAGAAGATGCCCTTGGTGATGAAATTGTGGTGCTTCTTTAGACTTGCTTCGTACCCCGTCGTGAATGCCTTGGAGAGCTCGAGGCTGGGATCTTTCTGAGCGGCGTGAAGTGCTTGATGGGTGAACGAGAGGCCGCGGAGCAGCCACAGGAGTCCCTCGGTAGCGGTCCGATTTTTCTCGGACTGTTCGTTCTTTATGAGGAGCTCGAGGGTAGTGGATTCGGCGGGGTGGGCGTTGTGTCGGTTACGAACTTTCTGGAAGGTGATGAGAAGGGGAAGATTGCTAGAGGGAGACGATGGGACGGGAACGAACGGTGATGTTTCCATTGAGATCGCTCACGACGGGCCCGAACGCTGGATTTCCGAGCAGCTCTGCCATATCATAATGGTCGAGATTAGAAAACGGTAACTGATCCACATCCTGCCCGATGGGATTGATCGATGGAAAGAATGTACGCACTGAACAAACGGACGACACCTTCGGACGCCTCAAGGAATGCGAGGGTATCGATTCCTTGGTCGGTGATGGGTACATCAGCAAAGGACTGAGAGTCGGGTTTTTCCAGGGAGACCAGACGATGCAAGCAGCTCGATGGTCAACGACGACGAGCGCGAGCACAAGCCGAATGGCACGTTGGACTTGCCTTCACGGTTTCGAGGAAGGGCGCCATCGTTGTCTCAGCGCCTGAACAACCCAGTCAACACCGCCATCGTGACTTTCCGAATCGTCTTTAAACTCAGCCATGCTTGTTCCACTGATCGTCATCGCCATCCCGTCCAGATCTTGTCCTGCCATTCTATCCAGAGGAAATACCCCTCGTTTGCTCGTCCGACTGACTGTCTGCCTCGTTCCAGCACCTGCCGGTTCTTTGTCTAAGACATTGTGTCAGGTATCGTGATCATCATTATGTAGTCACGATTCTCTTTGCCACCGAATTTTCTTCTCGTATTGATCACTTCCTGCATGCTTGGGCCGGTTTCCCAGATATTACTCTCTTATTGATCGTGGCTTGATTGTGGCTTTGGCACTTTTACGCTGCCAATATATTAGGAGTCATTTGGGACTACGTAAGTGTTTTTATGTGAAGGGTCCAGGATAAAGCGTGCTTGATTACATAACTGGCAGTGCACCTCTCCCGACCGCCGGTCTTCGCCCAGCTCAGGTATCGAGTCGAGCCCAGGTTCACGTTCACCGAGATTGGACGTTAATCTCACCCACTGCTTCATGTCCCGGTGATTTTTTGTGGTCAATTCCCCCCTGGCAAGGTCGTCTGGCGGGAAGTTTAGGCGTTTCGTTGTAAGTGCCATAACCCACTGTTGTGCGAGTAACGTTGGCGAATTTAGCCAAAGCAAAGCGGCCGCATACGGGGTGCAGTTGACGAAGATGACTCGCCGGTCGGGGACCGCAGAGAGGTGATAGAATGTCATCTTCAGGTGAGGCACTACCAAAGGATTATT
Organism: Boletellus ananas; assembly: GCA_038089895.1. Taxonomy (NCBI): domain Eukaryota; kingdom Fungi; phylum Basidiomycota; class Agaricomycetes; order Boletales; family Boletaceae; genus Boletellus; species Boletellus ananas. The sequence goes on along the minus strand of JBBPLS010000095.1, from coordinate 50,098 downwards.
TACCCGCCTGTTCAGAAGGATACAGCTCAGATACATCTTGTACCAATGTACACAGCAGCACAACATTATCTATTGTCTTCTGAAGTGGTAGACATATCCCCCGCCACTTGCACAATTAACCACCTGCTTCCTATCCCTTACTCGGCTCTCTTGCTTCGGGTGGTTCTTCCAGGCATTAGTGCGCCGATCGATCCTGCATGGACACTGGGTATAATCACCTCAGCATCTCCGCAGACGATGCTGCCCCGAATCAGTGTTTGCCACCGCTCACCTTTTGACCGGAAGAACGAGCGCGCCGCTTTCGATCACCTTACCTCAAAGCCCGAGTGTCGACATCGTGGCGACAAAACCGAGAAGCAGTGCATGCGTCCGTATTCTCCTACGGGTACTGCGTAATGGCCTTCTCATTTAATGCGACGGTCTCGGATTTCAGCGATGATGTTCCGGGCTCGCTTCCATCCTTCGCTCAAACCTCGCCGGCACGGTGAAGGAGTCCGGATACTTGGTAATGGTAGCTCACGGCGGTCGGTGGTGTGCTAAGTGCCCTCCGATCCGATGACCTCGTGTCACCACATTTCTTGGGTCCCCGGGTCCTTACCTTTTAATTTTCGGGAAAAGGTAGGCTTCATTGTATCAGTAGACAGTGACGACTTATAAATGAGGCAACTGGTCGCAGTGAGAAACAAGGTTTTTCCAACCGGTTGGGAGAACCGGATTGCTCGTAAGAGGCGAGGCATCCTTTTCTTCAGTGACTCCGAGAATAACCCCACACCATCCGATCAGCGTCATCATTGAGCATGCATCCCAGGTTGGATGATCCCAAGATTCCAGGGACCTGGTAATCCTCACCACCAAGAAGCCCCCTAAGCGGGTGCCTCCTATGTGCATTCGTTCCCCCAGTGATTCCGCGGAGTCATCCGGTTGCAAGGGGCGGGCTTACTTCCCTCATGGATCCTTTGACTTTACTGTGATGATCTACGGGTCGAAAGTCCTACAAGTTACGAGCTCCATGTCAGCATCTCCAGGGGAACCCCGCGAACATAAGATATTTCTACACTTCTTCCGACTGTACATTGGCCGAGTAACCTTTGTCAGACAACATGACTCAGGTTGCCACAGTTCGCTTGCATCCGAGCAAAGCGCACACTGTGTGAAATAGAGATCTAGGTGAGTTTCTTTGTCTGTCGTCGCCTTATCCCCTCCCGGTGCTAATGTGGTGATTGTGCAACATCACCTAGGGGATTAGTCTAGCTGGTCTTGTTCAACCTGCCATCACATTTACCCGCATGTGAATCGTACTGCGCTTGATATCAATCTCGTCCAACCCTTGCTCCTCCCAGAGCCCGTCTTGTCCGAATATGTACAGAGTTCAATCGTCTCGTATACCGCCGACGCCACTCGAAGCACATCAGCCCAAACAGGTGACACCATATTCCCACTGGTGAAAAATAAATTAGCCACCCCATTAGAGATAAGCACAGCATTTTCACCGTCGGCGTTCCCTCAAATCCGCGGACCTTCCTGGAGCGCCCGGGGCATATGCAGGTTATGAATGTGGGGTCTTGGTTGTACATCGACGGCGCATCAGCTTCCACGATGAAGTCACATGTAGATGCTCGGGGATCTTTTTATTTTCCAAGATCGACATATTCCGAACACCATCCCGATCATGTGTATACAAGGGGAAGGTCTGGTGACCAGATCAGAACCGAACCAATGGGGCGCCAGATCAAGTTCCGTCGATACCATCACGGAGGGTTTTTTTTCTTCGCTTCGCTTTCGCCCGGGACTCAGTGGCTTTCCTCGATATGGTTCACTCAGCGCGATCAAATCTGGACTTGCGGCAACATCACCGGGTTGTGCGCACAGCACCACCCCCACAGATGATGATACGGCCGGTCGTTGGCACTAATCGTCAAGACGACGATCTGCACAATCACATCAAAGGTTTCGTATGGTCGACGACGAGACACGCATTGCATACACGCTCAGGGGGGCCGAGGCTCGGAGTCCCCCACACACAGCATGTCCCGGATTCGGATTCGACTGATCGCTTTTGAATGTTGTTCCGCTCCTGTGAAGGGCGACCCTGCGCTCGCCTCGCGATGTGCGATGATAGGTCTCATCGGTGCCCGCTTTTCTGCTTTTTCCCACTCTACCCCTAAAAACGTGGGTACATGCAAAGAACCCCCCCCCCCCCGACCGGAGGCCATGCATTTCGGGTTGTGCCGAGAGCCTGATCAACAAGGTTTAGTGTGCGGCGAGTTAGGCCCATACCGCTCTCGTCATCGTCACACCGGGCCGTTCTCGAAGTCCTTCAAGGGCAAAAAACGGACCGCCAGCGCTCCAGGGGTAACCTACTCATGCAAAAATAAATAAATAAATACAAAGCAGACAAATGAAAATAAAAACGCAGCTGAAGAGAAGACGAGCCGAAAGAAAAGGAGCCTCAGCCACGAAGAAAAGGAGCAAGACGTTTAATTGTCATGATAGGATCCGAGCCGGTAGTATTGTCTGATAATCTGCCCGTTAACGTACACGCCCCTCTTTCGACGACCTCGCACGAACGGCAAAATGAAAAGCGTGTGCAAAACTACATGGTATGCGCCGGAATTCCGTATTAAACGGGCGGCAGGTATTGAAACGTGCACGACGCTCTGGGAAAAAAAAAGGGTGCCAGGAGTACAAGATTAAAGGAAGATGCCCCCCCCGCGTCCGATTCCCCCGGTCCGGTGGGGGCGGACTAGTAGAGTTCTGGATCAGTTTCCCATGCAAGAACAAAAAAAATGGAAGGGGAAGAAAGGTCCCGAGAGACCGCTGCGCTCATGTAGCACTTGTCCTACGCACGCACACGTGTCCGCTCCCCCTTCTCGAAAACACCCGCCCACATGCCTCGCACTGCCATCGCAACAACTTGAGATGCACCGCCAGCAGGTGGCGGACGAGGCTCCCCCGCTGCATCGGTAGGGAGCGACACCCATGCCAAAGACAATCGACAGTAGCTTTGTCGTTACCGCGGACGTTGTGGACGACGCGAAAGTGCTCGCAGGCATGTTTGGGGTCCGAAGGTAGGAGTGCGCCACAGATAAGAGGAGGATTAGCTCGGGTAACCCAGTGGCATGTGTGGAGGGGCTCCGGGGCGGGGGCGGGGGTCGTTGTTTCCTCGTAAGAAAACGTGCACGTGGATGTGCATGGGTGGGTGGGTATAGACCGGACATCGGGGAAATCGTAGAGGAGCTGTGAGAGGAATTCTTCCCTTTGGAATGGTGCGTTTGTCAGTGCCGCCCACTCCGACCAAGACCGCAAACATGCCAGAGGGTCGAGGGGTACACGTACAAAGGGTCAAAATCATCCCCAGATTGACATGGCAGGTCGATGTACGTTGTATAGGATGAGTGATGCGGGTTCATCTTCCTGCGGAAAGGAGAGGGGAATTTTGAGTTGCACAAATAAAGTGGTCACGGCAGGGTTTTAAAGCACACGCTTGACTCTGATAGATTAAAATGGTAGGGCGCGTCGAAGCTTCCTCTCGTCACTTTCCTCGAGTTCGAATTCAGCGGCGATGTGTTGCGCAGCATCACGGATGTCTGGGAAACTTTATCTATTCCCCGGTCCTCATCATGCATGAATCAGCAACAGCTTCAACGCATCGAGCTATTGATCAAAGCTATGACGCAATCAGAGAGTTTATCCTACCGCACCCTTCACGGCAACCAGACTTCACTGCCCACTTACCAGCCAAGATTCAGCAGCTCGCGACGGTTAGAACACAGTTTCCGAGCCGGGATGCAGTGTATCCTTGTGCGTGTGGGTGGAAACCAAGATTCACCACAGGATCTTCATCGACATAGCGATAGCTTCCATTGCCATCAGCGCCAGAACACAGCTTTCCAGGATCCCCAAAGACCTGGACCGTGCAGATATTGAATGATCGGTAGCTCTAGCTAAGCCGTCACTTCTAGAAATGGGGAAATAGATAGCGGGGGCACTTACTCACGTTCTCATTTTGTCATATCACACCCACGCGTGTGCGACGCTCGCAGCAGATCTAGCGCGCTAACCAGCAGAGAGGGATAACGTGGGCAATCATGCTCCAGGGCGAGGCATTCATCTCCGTTTCGATAACTTACGTTACCGTGTCTGGGTGAAGCATAGAAGCGTGACAAAGCCATCAATCCATCCCCGATCTGGCACCTAAGAGCGACCAACCGCCATGAGTTTCACCGGCCCTCTGGAGCACCGAGCTAGACGTGACCCTTTCGTGACCAGCCAAGGTTTCGCACGAAGCAGCATCCTCGACTGGGGTGTACGACATGTCTCCTGTGAAGCTTCACGGCTGGAGCTGGTCGTACGTCACCCTGGAACTCCACCGTCGGCCACGGTGCCATAATGACAGTCGCCTATTGGAGAACGGCGAAGGGTGTGGCCTGTCAAACCGTGAGACCCTGTTCGGGCACATTGACCTGCCGTGGGTACTGCGAACCGTTGAGTACGCCGCTGGCGATGAAACAATCGAATGCTTTGCCTGGGGAGTATGACCTGTTACTGGTCCTCCTCTCCGTCTGAGCGCCCTTTTACTTTTTTTTTTCGAGTCAATTTATGTCCACTTGTGGAGTATGGTACCGCCCTTTTACTTGACTGCGGAACACCATACCATCTGCGCTACCTATCCTCTGTTTAGCTTTCACGTAGGATTTCAAGTTATTTGGATACGGGAGGATGCTACGGGTCTCATTACGGAGAGATCGCTGCGAAGAAAACAGTCAGGGAGTGCCGTTTGACGAGGACATTTGCGCGTGAGAACGGCGGCGGAGTAGTTACAGAGAAAGGTTCCGAAGGCTTTCGGAATGATACCTTGGTGTTCAGGTTTTCGCGAACTTTTCCTGATCACTGTGGGCCACAAATGTGGCGGTGGTGAGAGTGCTGGGTTGAGGGGGGACATTGCACTGTACGTAAACGGCGCCCGCTGAAAACCACCGCCGACCTTTACCTTAACCTAACCTTCTCTCCATCCCACCTTGTCTCCCTCGGGAAAATAACACAACACCGCGATGGCATACACCGACTCTATCCGTCCATCGTGGGTCAAACCCATGTTTTCTTAGTTCGACACGCCAGTGATGTCGGCTAGAATCACCACCTCCCCACAAGTCTAAAGCACCGTGGGCGAAAAGGCATGATACGGATAGATTATCGCGCGCCTCGCTGATAGTGGGAAAGGGCCAGCAAAATCTCAGCTCTTTGACACGCGGCTACAACTGCACTCGTACGCCGTACGAAAACGTAGTAAATGCATGAGAAAGTCACAGGAGCCAGGTCATACTACGATCTACAATGTATACAACGCCACTGCCTGTCGGGCCCCATCATAGTGCGCTTCCCACACCCACTTGGTTGGCCCACGAGACACGGTTCTACATAATTCCGAGAGGAATTCCCGCAAAAAAGTAAGACCCTCGCGCGGGAGGGCTTGTCGTCTTGTCGCGATGAATTTAGAGTTCCCTATCGGCGAAGTATTGAGGCTGAAAGCGCCACCTACAACAGACGGATCAATGAATATGACCGTACTAAGGTGTGTGCTATGTGTGGATACATTGTTTCAAGCTTGGATTGTCACATTGACGCCAGGATGTTAGTATGTCCGGTGCGCCACTAGCCAACAAAAGCTTTATACATCTTTCCAAGCACATATTGTCGCGGCAACCATTGCAAGAGGTAGTATCGGGTAGACTGATAGCCCAATGTCACATATGGGAGTGGGTTCGGGAGGAGAACCTGTGTCACCACCTTCCGGGCGAATTCATTCGCGTCCATACTCCGTGGACCCTGACTAATATTCATCCGCCGAATGATTTTCGGCTCATAATCCTTGTAAACCGTCATTGGGGAGAGCGTAAAGGTTGCCGCTTGGTTCTTTGCGATATTGGAAATGACGCCCCCAGGCGCGACCAACATCACTTTTACACCAAATGGCTTGCACTCCATCGCGAGACCCTCGGAAATGGAGTGTAGTGCGGCCTTTGCTGCGCAGTACAGCGCATTCCACGGTGTCGTTCTGCGGAGGAGATCGTAAGCTCGCCACTGGCAGATACCATTTAGCAAGCGTGTAGAACTCACATCAAGCCTGCAATGGACCCGACATTCACGATCAACCCTTCCTTGCGCTTGAACATGGACGGGATCACTGCGTTGGCCATGCGCAACGCACCAAACGTGTTCAACTCGAACGCATTTCGAATTTGGTCGATGGTTGCCTCAGCCAAGGGACCTAGAGATAAAGTTTAACCTGACCAAATTCAGATTGAGTCAGCACTCACTGATGGCCGCAGCGCCTGCATTGTTTACGAGAATGTCGATTCGGCCCATCTCTGTAAGGATTGTTTGCACTACACGCTCGATATCATCCCCGTTGGTGATGTCGAGAACATGTTTTCGAATGTTTGGATTCTGAAATCCCTCCATACTTTCAATCCTTCGCGAGGTTGCATATACAACACATCCCTGCTCCGCGAATTCCTCACATCTGTATCAGAATCCAGGATACGATGAGGGTCAGTGTAAGCATCAGTCCAACTTGGATACATACAGTGCAAACCCAATTCCACCCGCGGAGCACCCAGTGACGAGGGCTACTCGACGGGTTTCTGTTAACACAGCAGACATCGTCGAGATCTGAGTGCGGGTAGAGTCAGCGTACGTACGTGGGTAAACGCGAGGCTCAGTCCGCAGCCTTTTATTGCTAGTCCTTTTTGGGTTGGCTGTGTGCAAAGACCTTCACAAGCATTCTTTTCGTTGCCCAGGAAACCGTTTGTGGGACCCAGAAAAGACTACGCGGTACTGGAAATATTCCACCGAGAGTCGTCTCGCCCATAGGTCGGCTCAAAGTTGAAACAGCTGCGACTCAGTCGATACGAGGTCGTTTCTGAAAGTGATTCCTTGGGGAAAGCCACTCGAAATTTGGTCCAGCCTGTGCACGATTTGGGAGCGCAAAGTCGAAGTAACACGTCGGAGCTTGAACATGCGTGGGAAACATCACGTGTCACGTCACTATTTCCAGCGGGGGTAACACGTGATGTGCCTCTCCGCGCTCGAGCGCAGGTCGTGACCGGTCAACATTGAATGTTGAGGCCCATCGCGAGTTGTGCCGCCGTACGTATCTCGTGGTTATGGCTCATATCTCAATTCTGCATTGCTTATCGAATGCCTCTGGCGAGAGACAGGACTCGGCGGCCACTAGTTTCGCCACATTACCGCAAGGGGACGCCGAATTGCCATCTGAAATTTTGGCCCTCAGTGATTGCTCATCTGGCATGTGAGACTGTCGTCCTGCCTGTTGATAAGGATCCATCCTCTCTTCCGCCTTCACCCATCTTCACCGACCTCCCGACGAGTCATACTCCCTGCGCCTTGGTGCAGCTGCGCAACCCTGGAGATCCGGCGGTCTGGGTAGAGGTCAAGCCCCCTCACGAAAACTTTCGCGGGCGTGAAACTGCTTCTCCCCAGTGCCCCTCCGCCTGTCCTTGTGCGTACGACCCTGGTCATGAGCTTCGCGCCGCTTCGATCATTGGGGAAGGGGCGCCTGCCGGACGCAGCATACACAGCCAATATCGGCCTCTCGCACACGAACTCCCTTGCCTGGACTTCCAACTTGTCGATAAGCGGACGTTGGACGGGTCCTTTCTTTTTCCTTGCGCGGTTGACGTCTCTCGGGGTCCCGTAATCATACGTGCCAGTGCAACGAGATGGAATACGTTTGGGTCGTTTCTCAGTACGTGGAGACATGGTGTTGCTCCCTTTGCTTCGGTCGTACGGACAAGGTGTGGTGTTTGATATCTCACAGGACATGATAACTGATGTCGCGCATTGATTGTGATACTTTTAGCTGGGTTGTAAGAAGTTAGATTACAAGTGCAATATCAATTTACCAGGGTTGTTCGCTAGAGCTCGAGCTCGGCTATTGGCGACAGGTACATCACATCACGATTATTCAAGCGCGGTGCATAATGTCATCCGGACTTGCATTTGCTATCCAATTCAGGAGTTCATTGACAAGTCCCGCCCATAACTCTGAACTCGGACTGCTGGTATTGGATCATGAAGATAGCCTCCAGTTGGTGTCTATGCAAAAGGGGTCGCGAACGCGGCGACTTGCAATGATAACTGTCTCCACTTCGTCGGCTGACAGTCCTTGTCTTCAGTTTCTCCGTCCACAGTACGAGAGGCTGCAGGCGCAGCTGGTCGACCATGTGAAACACAAGACTGACACCTTGCCTGCAGGCCGCTATCGCGTCCCCACCTTGCATATCATAAATATGCAACGCCAACGTTAATACTGCGTACAAACGAGGCCTTACATACTGACGGCAGAATACCTAGGCTAGGTTGCACCAGATTGACAAGAGGCAGAACTTATTCTGCTCTCCGAGACAAGTGGCTTAGACATTGCATCGGGGAAGGATCCGTACTATACAGCACAGCATCGGACACAAGAAGTGCCAAGAACAGCATAAACTAAACGTAACTCGCGAACGAGGGCGGATCTAGAAGAGATAAACTGATCTTCGAGCCTTAACTCTCTGCACTGCCACGTAGGCAATTAGGAAGCTCAGACTCCGATATGTGTGAACACGATTCACTCAACGAGATCTCCCCAGTAGTCACTAATGCTATGTCGTTCAGCGCTGCAAAGGTTCTGAAACCAACACTTGAACATCTCCTGAAACTAGGTAACCACTGGCACGAGATCACCTCCCGGCCGCCTGAACCTCGCAAATCGCATCCCGGCTGCGAAACGCGGAAGCCTGTCGGAAATTCCATGCTGGTATGGTACGCAGAGGAGAACGCAGGTTCGCGATTCATGCTGCGCTCCAGGATGGTGCATCTCAGGTCAGCCTGCCGCTTCTCATAGCAACCTACGACTTGAACAGCCCTCCCTGGGGCTCTACGCCATGACAAATGACGTGCACCAACGTAACGGTGGACCTGAGAAGCCTGCACGGCGTGTTCGCGCCGCGGCCCAGTGACGATCCCGGAATTCGTCGCGTCGGGGCGCGTGCCGGTACTTGCTGGAGATCTTGCCAAGTTCGAGTTAGTTTGGTTTCAAGCCCGCGCTCAGTTTTCCCAGATAGACGATCGCACGGAATGACGCTCCCTATCCTAGGGGGGCTGTGCGAGTCTCCTGGTGAGTCACGCACCACGAGAAATGATCAGTTTGTCCTTTGAGGTATGTCCTACGGTCCGGAACGCCGGGAATACGAATCTCGACGCCGGGCACAGCCAGATCCAGGGTAGCTCAAGATCGTCTCGCAGTCCATCTGCGATCTGCTCGATTACGGATGATCACGACGTAACCCAGGACTCCTTGCTGCTTCCACACCCAAGTAGATCCGGGGTGAGTTTGAATGTACGAGAGTAGATGTCGTCAAGTGAGCACAGGAAGGGGTATGCAAACAGGTGGGCCAGTGCGGAGCACATTAGTGTCTTTTTCAGGCAAGTTGGCCGCATGGGAAACTTCTGTGAAAAACGCTTGCCACCTCGGCTTCTCCGTATCTACCCAACACACCACCGGGATTTGATGGAAATGCTAGCGGTCGACCCGTACAAGGCAGTAGAACAAGCTCCATCCATACCGATCAGCAAAAAACGATTCCTTCAAAAATCGGTATTTCGGCAGCCCGGAGTCCGAAAATTCCGAAATATGAGATTCTATTATTGACCACTCGGTCCTCACGGGAGAGGTTCTGCAGGCATTTTCTATCCAGATGGCATTTTTTCCGTTGAATTCTGGCGATGTGTTAAGTAGATACGGAGAAGCCGAGGTGGCAAGCGTTTTCACAGAAATTTCCCATGCGGCCAACTTGCCTGAAAAAGACAGTAAAATCGTACTCGCTTCCATTCCCAATGATAAACCGTCCATGCGGAATGGCTTCTCCAAAGGCGGTCGGAAAGCAAGAGAAGCAGCGAGAAATCACCCATGTTGTGGATCGTGTCCGCTATGCTTCCTGAACCCGCTTGTATGACTTCATACCTTTACCCCCCGTGTATATGTTTTGAAATTGGGGTGCGACCTTGTGAATCCGAGACTCGCGTAACGCGTCCACATTCACCTTGGCGCACAAAGACAGCCAAAGACGCATCAGATCGGGCAGATTCTCCAAGAACAGCTCCAAGAGCTCGACGGCCACCTGGAGGTCACTGCACCCCGCCTGATAGTACACGAGGATGCATTCTTGGCTAGACCAGCCTCAAGTCTCAGGGAAGAGGTAAAGGAGCTGAGCGTTGGAATGTTCTGGCGCAGGTTGTGGCATGAGGTAAGATACGAGCCAAATATCGGCGATGCAGGAGTAGAGGAAAGTCTCAAGTGAAAAGGCTGAATTCGGAGGTGAAAAGAAGGGACCGAACAGAGTCCGCGCGGTGGCAGCAGGGTGACCGAAGAACTATATGAGGAACACCATGACGCAGAGCACAACGAGCAACATGAAGATGGTGAAGAGCGGGCGGACAAAGCGAACCGACTAGATTGTGGAGTAGCAGATACGAAGAAGTTGGGAGAGAGCAGAGACGCCTCTGGAAAAAGACCGATCGAAGAAGATGTAAGATTGACGCTCTTGCGCAGAACAGAGCGCAGCGAAGACAGCTGTGGGCGTGAAACAGTGGCTGAGAACAAGGCGGACAGAGGGGACCTAATAGAGGCCTAACACGTAGGGGAATGCAGACACAACATGAGGAGGCTAGGTCTAGGCGAAAGCTGCGTGAATATGGATAGTAAGGACAAGAGATCAATCATAAATCGCATGTCAGACAACTCACGAGTGGCAGAGCAGACCATGGCAACGACCAAGACTGGCGTGGGTTAGAGAGGAATCAGTAACTACGTGTAAAGACAGAGGGGGCGCAGATTGGCCATAAGATAAGACGAGGTAAGATGAACGAAAGCGAGAAATCAGAACAAGGTGTGAGACGATTACAGGAAGGGTTGGGACGACAGAGCTAGGAACGGAGCAGCGATTGAGAGGCGGCAGTGGCCAGGGCGGTAAGTTGCTCGCAGTGACACTGGAATAGTATCGGCGTGTAGAATGCCTAGGAAACTCAAAGATGGTTTAACGAGAGCGACAAGCAACCGCGGATAGAGTAGAATGAGCTAGGGACTTGGAAGGAAAGAGTAGGCCAATGAGAGCATGATACGAGGCTATACAGACATAGGAAACGGCAAGTAATCACCCACCCAACAAGAGAGATGCCCGATTGGATAGGCATAGATAGCAAGTGTGAGAGTAGAACCTCCCTCCCCCTCAAAAAAAAGAGCTTGACGGCAATGTAGTCGATTGTCAAGCCAGTCAGAGACCCTGGATGGGATCATTGTTGAACTCTGTTTAAAAATCTGCGTGGACTATCAGTTCAGTAGCATACAAGTTTCGAACTGCACAAGAGGATCCCTTACCCTTCCCCATCGTCGGAAGGCGGTACGATCAGTCGCAGGATACACTCGGAACATAATTCGTAAGGCTCCAAGACCTATGGTCAGCATATATGCTACTGCCGAAGTGCAAAAAAGCGTGAACGTACTAGATCACCGTAATCATTGGGGCCGTGGTTGGTCTGGGGCTTCTGCATGTTAAGCCATGAATGCATGGCGGGTGGGTATGGCTCCGAGAAGGAAAAAAAAACGGGAGGGCCTCGGACTATGAACACCTTGCGCGGCGATGTCCCTCGCCCTCGCTCCTCCCTCCACACCGCCACTGCACTTGGATCGCCACTGTCAAGTTGGCCTATGAAAAGGGAATGCCGGAGAAAACGAGTGGAGAGGAGTGAGTGAAATGAAATGAGCAAAAGTCGAACGAAGGCTGGAGAGGCGCGACGAAGCTTGAAGACGAGCCAGGTTGAGGGACTCCGGGTCGCCGCGAGGAACCCTGATCATGCTCACACGTTCGCGGTGGGGCATCCTTCGAGTTTAGTCGTGCGTACGGAGCTCCCGCGAAGATCGGCCTCTAGATCGACGAGCAACTTAAGGCATTATCAAGAACACGCGCGCACGGAAACGGACTACTCAACAATGTGGCATCCGCAAGGCAGTAGTAGCCTTGCCTTGCGGCAGCAGCCCGGCGCTGCTAGGGATTGAAAGGAGCCTCCACCTGACTCGGATTCTGTCGTCAAAGACTTCATGACACCCAAACATAGTATCAATGTGGGTTCTGATTCTCGGCAGCAGATTCATGAAGGTTACAAATATGCACACACTGGCTAATGACCTTTTCTTTAAGGTTCCGCGCCGACGGACGCTATCAATTCCGCTCTCGGGCGCTGAGCGGGTAACGTATTCGAAGCTCTCATGTGGCTGAATGCACATCAAGTCGCGTACATGACAGATAAGACCGCTCCCCGACATATCAACATACAGAGCTGCTAACGTTGTCTGTCTCTCCTACGCCATCTCACATCCAAATACATGCTCATTATCTAGACAGCTTGTCTGTTCAACCTCTGTGTGTCTACTGATGTTTAATTTTCACGAAGGAAAACGTCGCATGGGGAGCTCACCGTACCTTTACTGACGCCGCTACACCTCGCTGTTGCCACCACTAGGGTAGCATTGGTGAGCGGTCCCGGGCCTCCGGGACAACGTCTTCAAACACTGAGGGCACCTCCACCTCAGCAAGTGCAGGTGAACAGACAGAATGTGTCTCGTCATATTCCCCCGCTGAAGGCCATTGGAACGGCAGTTTTGCCACGAGCAAATGGTCCACTGTTTGGAGTTACCTCTGACCCGAAGACCGTGAACGTTGCGCAAATGGGTGGATGCGAGCCCACGGTTCGTCGAGAGAGGTTCACCACAGGTGCCATTTGGAGTGATCCACTGACAAATAGGTACGATCGTCGCGGCGGAAACGTTGAGTATCGATTGCATAAGGTGGTCGATGCTGAAGACAGTCAGCAGGCAAAGAGACGAGCTCGACAGACCGACATACTCTTGTAGGTTTTGCTGGTGTGTGGTCATCATGACAGGTTTTGAAGTGGGGTGGAAGCGTGGTTATACGAGGGTAGGTTTTCCCGAGTAAAATTGTATCACTCCTTTTAAAAGCGTTCGCGCACTATTTGCCAGGATGACAGTTCTTTTTTGTTAGTCCACGTTCCCATGTGGCGGGCCTATGATTTGAAGGCTGTATTACGCAGGGTCTGGCGGAAACCCACCGCCTCACCATCAAAGAGAGGCATTCGGCCACCACATCGCCCGGGAAATCACTGAATCTCGGCCAGGTGACGTAACCTACGGTTCTGCTGGGGCTTGCGAGCCTGCCCTTTATGCCCGGGGTTGGAGGCATTCCCCCCCGGTGACTTTGCATGAGTCCCGGGGGCTATGGAGGACGTAAGATCTAGGAGGGTGGGGCCGCTCGGAGTGGAACGGGGCGCCTGAGATGACGCTCCGTCTCTGATAAGGCTTTCATCTCCCAAGTGTGACTGAGGAACGATCTCCTTGCACTTGCTTCGCCAATGTTCACCGGGTGAGACTAAATCCTCTATGCCTCTTCCTCGAAGGGATCACATCCTGCAGTCTTGATAGTTCACTCATTTGCATGCCCTTGTTCCAGCGTGATGAATCTCCACCCCCACTTGCAACACCCTGTCCCCGCGGCCGCCCTCGTGATGGTGCGAGAGAAAATACTAGAATTCCTAGGGAGCGGCGTCAAACTTGGACGTGCCCCAATCTGCCCAATTACTTGATCAAATGGCACCGCCGTCCTCCCATGCACCGCGCAGCCACTTGGGATCTCACCTCGTGTTTCGTGGGCGCAAAATTCAAGACGGCAGATCGGAAACATCGATCGTGGTGCAGATCCACGGTCCACCAGTTCATTTCGATTCCATCAAAATTAAATATAGGTACTCGAGTACATGGGTGCGTGGGTGGTGGCATGAGTGCATGGGTGGTGGAGATCTCCTCAATCCACTGATAGAAAGGGACGTTTTCGACGAAGATATTTGTCTCTTGGGCGCGGGGCCCCCGATTTTGCCCGTTACTTGATCAAATAGGGCACCGTTGTTTTCCCATGCACCGCGCATCTCGGGACAGGCTCCTCGTGCCCTCCACGGATCAATTCCGGCTGTGAATTCTATAAGCCCATCTTAAAAGGAGAACGCTCTTTCCATTTTGTGTGTAAGCATACTACCTTGGCTAACCCAGCTCCAGACTCTGGTGTGTTAATGTTGATATGACAGCAACATGTGCTGAATTGCCTCGAGGTTCCAGGCCACCAACGGGTCGTTCTGAGATCATATCCGCTTCATCTAGTATGGGGTGACCTGGACCACCTTAAGCACCATTACATTAGTCCCGTCCTTCTCCTGTTGTGCCTTTGTTGCTGTACAAGGCACCCAGGAGAAAAGGATCCGTACGGTCGGGGGGATGAACGAGAACGAGCCAAATTTAGCTCGGAGCGATGTGGGCCGTGTGGACAGACCAAGAATGACACCGAAATCTTGGGGCTAAACTACCAAAACGGCCCGTGACGCGTGTATAGTAAGTGCGTGAAGCTCGTGTCTCATTCCCGCCCACTGGCTCAGCGCTGATGAGGTGATCCAAGGCTGCTTGTAGGGTTATAATTGTGAGCAAACATGAGGCGGCATTGAGGCAGTGGTGGCACCCAGCTGACTGGCAGGGTTGGCTTCCCATATGCGATAGCAAAGTTGCTGGGTCAAACGAAGAACCCCGTTACACAAACGAGCTTGCGATGAAGGCAGTGTCACCAATAAAGCGCAGGCCCAGGCAGTCTTTGCGTCATTTTGCAATGTTAATTAGTTCAGCATGGTGAAAAAAGGAGAGCGACTACATAGGGGGGAACATTTCGAAGCCTGCACCCCAGGTGTACGGAGGTGACGGCCCTCGCCCCCTCCCTCCGCCAGCCCGTGGGGCCAACACCCGTGTCCGCGCGATCCCCATTTACTTTACCACGTCCTCCTTTGTCCGCATGCTAAGCCCGATACCACATGTAACACCTTACTTAGAAACAAACTCCCGGCCCCCCCGCAGCCCCCCCCCGTTCATACCGAGCCGATAACTTACGCACCACGATATCCTCACTCACCCAACCCAACCCATCACACCCGCATGTACAACGTCTGACAAGGGGCAAAAGCCTCACTGGACAATAAACACGAAAAGAAAAAGCAAAAGAGGGGAACCTTGATCCCGGCCAATGGAGATATGTACATTCGAAGTCGTCGAACGCCGGGCGTGTAGTTCTGGTGGTGATGCGGCGGTGATACCACCCAGTGCATTCCCAATGGATCCTGGGAATTTACATGTTGTGAGGCAGGACGCCGAGTTGACATCTAGAAATGGCATACACGCATGGTGCGTCCCAGAGTCAAAAGTGAACTCAGTTATGAACTAGATGGAGGCGGCCGCACGGACTTCCCGGGTCAGACTCCCAAATGTGTGGACGGTTAGGTTATGGCGTTGAGACATATAGATAAGCTCGTCTACGACGCGGAATCACAATCTATCAAGGAGTAGCCTACGTGGTGAATGGTTGAGGTCGAGTGTCGCACGAAAAAATCGGTCTTAGGTATGGGGTCAATAATAAAGGCCACATGGTAGACGCCATTCAGTCCTTGCACTTTGAATGGAGAATGTCACCGGATGACACGGTGTATTTGATCGTCTATTGTGTTGTGGAACATGGAAACTGGTAGTTCTGGGTAGCGGGCAACGTCAATATGCAATTCTGTTACAGGCCAAAGTTTAAAGAAAGACTCGCTTAAGCTGTTTGAGCATCGTCAGTCTCATAATTGCTGGTGCACCGAGGTAGGGAATGCGGGAGATGGCTGGAAGGGCCGTCTGGTGGTGTTTGCAAGTATCGCCGAGTTGAACATGGGTATTTCTTCGAGGTGGCCCCGCCAGTGTTTAGACTCAACCTTCTCCACCCATTTGGCGAACACGTTGCGTACAACGTTCTCTTGGTCCGTCGCTCTCTAGACTCTGGGCCGGATGGAAACGGGGGCGCCGGATGTAGAGCGCTGGGTGTGCACTATAAGGATCACTCTAGCGCCGACACTGGCACGAGTGCGTTGACTGGCGGACAAGAAAAAGAATGACGCGGACTTCAGAGTTGGGTCGTTGATCACAGTACCGCGCGACAGGTCCGAGGCGATGCTGGGCCCGTCTGTGGGCGGGACCAGTTCTGAAGTGGCGGAGCATCAGCGCAGACATGACAGTGTGGAGGTGATGTGGGACCATACAAGAGAGAAGCAACCGAGGCTTGCATCGGGAGTCACTTCATGCAAGTATGCACGGCGATCAAAGGCTAGGAGACCAACTTACGGATGGGCCAAGATCCGCGAGTTGATTCTACCTAGTATTTCCAATGCATTCAAGCGAATGTAACGATGACGAGGCTGCAGGCAAATCATTGTTCGGATAGGCCATCGTCAGTCAATGTACGCCCAATGATTTGGAACTTGAAGGAATATGTTGAAAACCTACTACTGCCAAGTTGATCATGGAGTCGGCAGTGCATGAAACCCGAGGTACACAGAGCAAGTTCAATGAGAGTGATCAAGAAATGAATCGGAGACTAAAGCGTGTTCGTATTCCGATTCAATCAGAATGAGATGACAGTGTGCTAATAGATTCTACATGGCAACAACAAAGTCTATAGCCGGTATTTGGTAAGTCATAGTGAGCTTCCGGACATTTCTTGATGTGTTTCTGAGGCAGTTGGGGCAGCACCAGGTGATCGCGCTGATTCCCTCGAAGCTCGAAGTGCCTTTTTTTTTTTTTTGAAGAAAAGAAGAAAAAAAAAAGCTTGAGTGCGGGATCAGCACACGAAACGTGAAGGGAGATTCGAACGCGCCACCAAGAATCGAGCAAAGGTAAGTGAACAGAGAACAGCAGAGGAGATGACGCTAGAGTAATCAGGGAAGAGGGGAGGGCCGACAAAGAGTGTAACCGAGAGACTTTCTCTCTGCAAGCAACATCTTTCTGGAATGCCATGCCCTCAGTTCTAGGGGGTCGCCATGGTCCACTTGACAATACCATCACCGCACACTATGCTCAAACCTGGTAAGCGGACCGGCTAGCAGAGAGGACGGTAGGTGGTACTAGGAAGGCCTTGGCTAGTGCGGAGGGACGGACAGTATTATGGGATTTGACGTCGCAGGTATCTCCAGGGACTCGAACGATTCAGGGAAAAGTTTCAGTCGCCTTGGAAAGAGGACGCATCGCTACAAGTCGTGCTCATAGTATCAATCCCGCTGTATGTCGCGGCCTCAGCAAAGGACCTGCTCGAGTAAATCGGAGCAAGTTAGTAGAAACCACCAGCAGAGAGATGGCAGGATGGTACCAAAAACACAAGTTCGATGCAGTTGTTGGCGCCGGACCTCCGGTTTATTTGAGCCACCGGTCCGGAAACTGTCCAGTCACACCTGGCACGCGAGTTATCATTAATTACTCATCACCATGTCGGATGATGAGATGAATTATCTTACCCCCCTTTGTCCCAGATCTAGCCTGCGAGAAATCTGTCCTGCGTACGCTCGACCAATCACCTCACCACTATCACCCATGGAGCTGTGGAGCGCCTGCGAAATGAAAACCAGTTCTTTCTGATGCCGCGCGCCGCCATCGGAAAGTCTGGGACCCGATAAACGCCATCCAGCATAGGAGGGCTGCTGCTGACTCGGCGCTCAAGAGAAGAAGGGGAGCAACGCCAGGACAAGGGCCCCCGTCTTCCCCCACGTCAACCAGCGTTTAATCTGTCTTTTTTGTGATTTGCTTTGAGGTGCGCGTCTTCGTCCGCACTGACCTCCCACATTGCCCGTGTCGCCCAAACACGGGGGTATTATACTGATTAACCACCCAGGGAAAAACAAAGAAGCACCTCGAAAGGGAAGTACACTGCTGTATCAATCACAGGCGCCGTCCCGTTGCGCGGGAATACAAGGTACAGTATAGGGCGTTTGATGGAGATAATGAAACGTGATGAATCATGACCCACAACAAAAGGGTGACCGGGTGGGCAGCCACTGCTCGGCGACTTGTCCGCGGTCACAGAGCAATTCACCATTTCGGAGCAAGACGAGGGAGACGGGTTCGTATTTCATTTACTACACTCTCTATCAGATAAGGTGACTGCATATGAACAGATAACAGAAGGAAAGGCCCGGATAGTGAGGTACACGAGATGTGAAAGGAGTTGTGGAGTATCGCAAGTGATGTCGAAAGGGGTGGGGATGCGCGCTGCCAACGATGTTACGGGCCTGTACCATCACACGTCGACGACGACTGCGATTGTTTAACACGAGCTGCGTACTTTGTTCAATCATCACTTCTCCTTCGAGTAGACACGAAAAACCACACCTTTATAAGTTACAACTGTGCTTTGCTCTCTTCCGCGACAATGCTTTGAAGCATTGGGGACAAGTCCATCTAATACGTAGATGAACTGAGACGATATGTCTGACCATATTTCGACACAGAATCCGCGAGTCGCACCCATACCAGGGGCATGGCGTGACCTGTCTCGAGTCGCCATGGAGGTCATGTATACCGCGCAAGTGCGCCGATGCGGCGTCGATGTCCGCAGGCAGCAGTTCAAAACAGATGTCGTTTGGAGCGCCGCACCCACAGACCCGTAGAGATGTCTCATCGAGAGCGATGTTGAAGTCGTCGACCGAGGGTTGGATGAGATGATCCATACCGAAACTGGGTCAGCACGCTGAGGGCTGCGGTCAGAGGGTGGTCGCGTGCTTGGTGCTGAGCTTCGGCTGTCTGCAGAGGATCTGAAAGCGCAGGCGAGTGTTTTAACATGACAACCCCCCCACCTGCAGCTCCCTCTCTCCATAGTCAGGTGTAAGGTGGGGCCCCTGCGGAGCACCCTGGCCCCCTGAATGATGGTAACTCCGACCTCCGTACATGTCCCGGGCGCGCCAATCTCTCTCTCTTGGCATGAATCTCTCTCATATTAGCTAATCACAGACCAACGATACTGTATGGCATTTACTTCACCGTTCTACCGTCACGCGACGATATTATCGCACATATCAGCGCGCTCGGTTCAAGCTCTCTTCATTTGGCCACTTCAGCATGTTCGCAATACTACATTCTTGGTCGTGAAGCTCTGACCATTACGCGCGATGGAAAAGAGTACACGCCAGCCGTAAGCTTGAGTAACGTGTGGGTTTGTGCTTTATCAGTCTATCTTACCGCAACGATGGCGTGGAGGAGTCCTCGCTCTTGGGAAGAGGGCGCCTTTCCCAGACCGGGTTCGTTCCGGCCTTGCCCAAAAGCTCGGCGCGATATCACCGGAGCCCGATATGTTCAAACGGGGATCTGAGAGCCGCTGGAGCTCTTCACACACATCCAGAGCTCGGCGATATTCTGTGGCCCATAGTTGGCGTGCACATTTGGGAGGGCCGGGGCGCTTTGGGTACGCTATGAGGGGGCTGTCGAACCTGGATTCAGCGGCCGTCAGACACCCCGGTCCGAGGATCAAGACCGTGCATACCTGTTAACGTGATCAGCACAGTCCGCGCAGGGACGAGGGAGAACAGCGGAGAGGAGGAGAAAGCTCTTGTTGTCAGGGGGAACCGTTTCCCTGCGTGTCTCCCGTCGTCTTGATGGTGGGCCATGCCAGAATGGAGGGCAGGGAGACTCGCAATATGCGACCCCTCGCGGGGTGTCACCGAACACCGCGTTCAAGAGCGTGTGAATATTGCACTAGGGCAGGCCATCTCGACATGCCCATCATGAGCCGCATCGTGTACATGTTGGCTCGACACGCCAGAAAATCACCTTTCATCGATCCCTGCTAGACTGCCCACATTGTCTCAACACTATTTGGCTTCAGTGCGACGCCCTACCCATCAGTGCACTCTAGGCACCCTCGTCTCCGTCCGTATACGCAACCACGAACACCCTTTCTCGTGTTCATGTCCAGCAAGGCCGGGGCACTTAGTCGTGCAGCACATGTGCGCTTGCACAATAGCGTGCTTCAAGTGACCGAGTAACTGCTGATATCTTACGTGGTGCCAACCTTTGGGCTGATTTCGTTCACCACTGTTCATGGGTTTTGCAGCAGGGCGGGTGGGTGCAACGAAAGGAGGGCGAGCAGCGAGAGAAGCGGGACTGGACGATAGTGAGGCTAAATCGAGACGGGAATGACCCCCGACACACGAACTTACCTAGCGGCGATATGAGATGCCAGTGCCCTTGACACCGCTCTGAGGCTCCGACCGGCTGCCACAACGTTGAGCAACGAGCGTCGAGCGAGGCGCGGGACGCAACCCACTTCCCTGCGCTCATCCAAAGACACGCCGCAACAGGTATGTAAGCACGCTCATTGGGCTCAATACTTCCAACTTAGGCGATCAGTAGTTCAAGAATAATACCATACAAAGCCGAGTGCGCAAAATTTTAATAACTACCAACCAGATGCCTTGCTGGGGAACGTGAGCCTCCTCTATCCGACAATTGGACGCGATACGATCGCTCCGTGACATTAATGGCTGGTGCCTTTCTCCATAGCCGGGCATCACCCAATATTGAATCTTAGATCTTGAATTCACTTGCCCTACTCGAGTACGTCATGTAGCGAGCACTTGAACCCCAATATGAATCCAATCTCTATCCCCAGGCGTGCCTCATTGATTAATCAAGAGCATCAATCCCTAATTTGACCATCCAAGACGCCTCCGAGTTATATAGTTAGTTACATGATATTCTCGCGTTGAGCTCTCCATTTCAGTGTCCACTTCCCCCGAGTAAAGAAGTCCGACACGGACACCCAGCGCGCGCTAGCGGCACTACACAGCTTTCCAAAGCACAAGCACTACCTGGGAGGATTATGACATATAATGGCTTGGCAGAGATAATGGCGGCCCTGACAAGCGCTTTCCCTCAGCCTTGCTCGACCCTGTCAGAAACATGATCCTCCGAGGAGTCCGATTTGAATTCTGAACAGATGTGGCACAGCGGTGGATCTGAGCCAATCACATTGTTGCTTCTTATCACCGTGATAAGCTACCGGGCCTTTGTGCTCGAATCCTCTCTGAGAGGATGCATTATGCGGTTTGTATTTTTTTATTACCGAAAATTGTGGTCTCCCTCGCTAGCAGACCCCTCCAATCTTTTTCGATCTCGATATCATGATGCTGCACCTCGTTGAGAGGTGCACCTTTCAGCCATCACCGAGTATCCTTCGCTTTTTTTGCCTCTCGCTTATTGTGCCACTAGAAAAGCAAAAGCGTGACGCATTTATCACGTCTTACTATTCTCTCTGCTAGCAATATAAATGTCGAGGACTAGTCCTGGCACCTTGTCTCTTCTCGTTTTCCTCTTGTTCAGATGCAGATTTCCGTAATCCGACTCACCTGCCTCACTCTCGTTCCGTCTCACCTTGTTCCCTCACCGTTCGCCCTGTCCTTACAAACTGAGCACCCAGCACATCACTCTGCTAGCAGGTTTGTATGTGTTCATCGTACCCCTTTTGCCTTGCCTCATTCCATCGCTGCATCGCGCCCTCACAGTCTTCGCTGCCCTTGCGGGCCGCGTCTCGTCCTCGTCAAGGGCAGAGCACGGATTGCTGGCGGACGTGCAATTTACTAGTGGGCTCGTGATGATGTGCGTTACATTCTCGCCCTGTCTCGCCAGCTGGTAGAGCACAGGGCACTCGCGCCGAGTGTACGAGCACCTATCGCAGAGACCCGCACCTGCACGATCCCCTTGCCATCACCTGTCGTTCAATTAATTCATCCTGCAGCCAGATCGATAGGTTCAGCATGTACGCCCGTACGCCACTCACGACAACGCCCGTCTTTGTATCGTTCTGTTCATGGGCTCGCCGAGATCAAGTGCTGGTGGCGGACGACAAGGAGAATGAGACGGTGGAAGTCGGCGTTTCAAATACAGCCGCCTTCACCCATCCCTACGCCACCGCCCTCTCGGAGGGTCACCTTTTCTGCGTCTTCGTACTCCCTCTGAATGTTACAGCTGGTAGTCCACCTACACAACCTCGGAACTTGAGGGCAGCGATCAAGCCCTCTGACAAGAGCTATCGCAGGCCCAAAACCTCATATCGCCCACCCACCCCTTTGCGTGTCCCTGCGCGTACTGTCCTGAGCAATAGGCATCGCGCGGCCCCGGTCCTCTGAGAGGGGCGTCCGACGGACGCAGCATACAGGTCTGACAGCCCCAGCTTGTCGTACGCTGATGAACGTCGTCGCTTTATGGCGGAAGACCGTGCACCTTCTCCGAGACAAGAGCTGCGGTCGAACAGAGAAAGTGCCTGCCCTGATCATATGTTCACGAGTGATGTCCGTGATGCCCGAATTGACCACCATATCTACGGCGATGAACTAGGCCCGCAGACGATAATCTGGTCTCAAAGCGAGTTTACACACACAATGTGTCCTTTTAGGATTTGTCAGACAGACGTACGCCCAGATCATGCACAATTGTCGAAGGATGAGGTGCCCGTGCTTATTCATGAAGCAGGATTGCTTACTCGCCGATTCGCGTCAGCAGAGAGGAGCCCCGACGTATGAAAGAGGGCCTGATGCCATAGCCGGCGAGCTTCACCCAGACCAGCCCTCGTTCGCTCTCAAACAGCTGTTCCACACTCCGCATCACGCATGTCTTCAAAACCACAAGTCCCCATCACTGGCGCTACCGGCGTGTCTCCAGATCGTCGTCGAGGGGCGTGTTGATTTCAAACTGATGCTCTCGCTAGGTTATGTTGGTGGCTCTCTGCTCGACCGCCTTTTCCGGCACCCTACCTTTGCGACCTCCGAGATCACCGTGCTTGTTCGCAAGGCGGACAAGACGAAGATCTTTGAGTCGTTCGGGGTCAAAGCCGTCATCGGCTCGTACGATGACCATGCAATCCTCGAGGAGCAAGCTTCTCAGAGTGACGTCGTATTCACACTGGTACGTGTACTCAGCAGGCTCGCACAAAGACCTGAACGGATTCTCGTGGATGGACCCGCAGGTGTATAGGCCGATTGCGATAACGCGGAAGCCGCTGCGGCAACCTTGAGGGGCCTGAAGAAGAAGCACGCGGCGACCGGCAAGGCGCCCATCTTGATTCATACCGTGAGTCTCCGAAGACGATGCACAATCTTCCTCTGATCTATAACCATGCAGTCTGGAAACTGGTGCGCGGTGCTAAGAACGTCTGTTGCGCACCCACCCACTCATGTCTTGTCAGCTCTCGTTGCCGACGATACGAAAGGAAACTCCGCGTCGGAGACGATCTGGGATGATACCGATGTAGAAAAATAAGACACGATTGCCGACACTCAACTTCACCGAAACGTCGACACGCTTACTCTCGCGGCCGACAAGGAAGGTGCGTATCAAACTGGTTTGACAGATGTCATTCTGACATGTCTGTTTGCCCATCGTCGCCAGGGTACGTGTAGGCATACCTTGTCATCCCTTCGACGGTCTTCGGCTTCGCCACTGGTAAACCGGTGGATCTGGGTGTTCAGCACCCGCGTTCCATCCAAATCCCCTTGACTATTGCCGCCAGTATCGCAAGGAAGCGTGCTGGGCACGTCGGCAAGGGTTTGAACCCGTGGCCAAGTGTGCACGTCGACGGTAGTAGGTTTCTCAATCGTCATGTGGGAATACCTGGTGCGATCGTCATCAATAGTTGCTGATCTCTACATTGTCCTTTACGATGCCGTTCTGGCAGGGAAGGAGCCAGGCCATGGTCGCGAAGGGTTTTATTTTGGCGAGAATGGACACTACCCGGTCAAAGATGTCTCCGACAGGATCGGACAAGCGCTCTACGAACTGGGCGTGAGTGGGACAGCAGAACCTAACGAGTTCACTGAAGAGGACTACAAACAATATGCCTCCGTACGTGCTCATCATTTAGATGACATCACATTATGCACGCTGACCACGCACGTCCATTAGTTGGCATTCCTTGTCGGAGCGAACTGTAGGGTGAGGGCGACGCGGGCACGTGCCCTTGCCTGGAAGCCCAAGTATATCAGAGAGGACTTGCTGGAGAGCATCAAGGCGGAGGTCGAGTGGCGGTTGGAGAATCTGTCTGGCGCTTGAAGTGTCAGGTTCTCCACTAAGCCAGCTCATGGCATGTGCTTGAAGTTGTCTGTTTGTACATTAAGCCAATCCAAATGAACGTTCAACGGTTCCTAGACCCCTGGAACAGGTCTCACGCGGCCGAAATGTCTGTCCTCTCTTCGCCTGCCAAATATGTATCTCGTATAAACACGAACGGGTCGTACGAAAAGCCCGCGTTGTTCCGACAGGGCGTCGGCCGCAGTGTTCCCGACGGCACCGCACGCTTGGTAGCAGGCACTCAGGTCCGACGTGGAACCGTTACTGCTGCCGGGAAGCACCTCCAGTTTGGTTTCATTTGAGCTGCAGTCGGTGGGGTTATGCGCGAGTCGCTCAGGAGGTTGTCCGACGAGGTAGAACGCAAAACCGCTAGGGACGCCTGCTTGAACGGCGCTGATGGGTATATAGGTTGATATTATTCAGCTTGCATCAGTCTCCAGACGGAATGCAGCAGAGAAGAACACTCGACTCACCAGTGTACAATCCGAGGAAGGTAGTTAAGCCCGATACACAATACACAATGTATGCCGGGTTCTTAAGTACGGCCCAGTTGAATAGGCCGCCCGCAACATTTACTGGCGGGAGCCCTGTCGTCTGTGAAATAAGTGTCATCAGCATCGACTTGCGAGCTTTCAGGTTAAACGACCACTGACCCAATTGGCTATGCCAAGTAAGAAAACCCAAAGACACGCAGAGTCTGCTGGAATCTAAGAATACTCAGTACGAGTCTCAGAAATGAGACGAGAAAATGATAAGCACACCCAGCCCTGGGGACCAAACAATGTGCTGCAATTGGGAACACTGTTTCCACCAATCGAGGACCTGATGGCGTTGATATCCATCGCCAGGCCCCTTCGTTTCGTAAACCAACGGGACACAATCCCGAGAGTTAGTCCAAACAACATACCACACGCCAGCTTCAATAGGACAACGTAACACCGTAAGAGATGCAGGGAGCGGAACAAGTCTCCCAGATTCCTGCTCCCTGCGCCAAGAAAAACTGCCAGCATGTTTTGCAGTCTGCAACCAGGAAAGTGCAGATCACGAGGAGACAGCTGGTTCAAAAATATGAATGGACCGTTGCTCGCGTCCCCCATGCGGCTTTTTCTGCTCCTCGTCCATCCTGCTCGTTACCCACGGAGTCGCAATCTATTGGCACTGGGACAAATGCAGACAACAGGCCGCTGCACGCGGCCTAGGGGGACCGGTCTGGCCACAAAGCACTCGGAGAAGGCCATCTTGAGCGTCGTCCCCCAAAGGTGGCAAGTTATGGCCGCGAGTTGGAAGAGGGGAGAGGGCTGAGAAACACCTTTGGACGTTTCATCTGTCTCGCCGACGGTCAATTCTGTCCCTTAGGCATGCTTTAGGCTGAGAGCGTGATGGCCACTGATGCAGACGCATATCCCAAGGACGATGCGTGTTCATGGGCCGGGGCACCGACTGTTCGCCGTCCTGTTCCAATGAGGGCACGATGCACCTCTTTGAGAACCCAAATAAGCTGCACGAACGCATATTATCATTGTTGATACCCCGAACGTGGGTACTTTGAGAGTTTCGTCGTTGATGACACATCGGGGTGCCCCAGACGATTTCCTGATTCACACCAAGGAATGTGCCCACAGCTGTGACGAATGGGCTGAAGACCACCAACCACGAACGCGCAGGGCCAGATGGCATCCTCAGCAGGCCAATCGCAACATCGATCAGAGTTGCCAAATTCGTGGGTCGTTCCTTGAAACCCGCTCCTGACAAGGGGGCCACAGGAACGACTGATGCCATGTCTGGGTGGGTCTTGACGACGGGAGGTGCTCGGTGTGCAGGCATCGCTTCAGTTCAAGAACGCCTATCAGGGCATCAACATGCGCACGGGGCGGCTATCATGGACGCACGGACACACCACGAGTCGTCCACCTTGCGAAGGCATAGTGCGCATCACTCCGTCTCCGCAAACGCCGTTTCGCCCACGCCGTTGGCTAGCGTCACACCCTGGTACACTTGGTCAGAGGGCGGGGCACGGGACAAGAACCAGCAAACCTGCCTCATGTTCCCCACTCCGGTGCTCCAGTCCCTGTCTGGCAGT
This sequence comes from Boletellus ananas, assembly GCA_038089895.1. Lineage (NCBI taxonomy): Eukaryota > Fungi > Basidiomycota > Agaricomycetes > Boletales > Boletaceae > Boletellus > Boletellus ananas. The sequence goes on along the minus strand of JBBPLS010000095.1, from coordinate 23,936 downwards.
GCCGCAAGGGATCGGAACAGGCTTTTGGCGAGGGCGAAGTCTGTACCTAGGGAAGGTTGAGTGAGGAATGGGCAACGGCGACCGCATTGATAACGTTATGTGCCGCTTCGGGGAAGATGTCAAGGATACCGAACCAGGTGGAAGCAAAGGCGTGTGGTTGGACAGGTAGGGATAGGACCGGGAGAGACAGGTTGTCTGAAATGGCTATACAGGGAATCAGCCGTAGACGTTGTAGGACAAGCCAGCTGGGATACCAAGCATGATCATTAGGATTGGAGATGACAACGGAGATCCTGAATGAGGCAGTCCAAAGAGAAAGACGGTGGGCAAGACGGTGGGATCCTGTCTTGTCTTGTTGGCGGCAGTGGGATTGACGGTGATTCTCCTAGCTCGGATCCGACAATCGATCGGTCACAAACATGCACACACAAACTCTGGTTCGCTCCGTTTTGCACAGCAAATTCATCAAAGCTTGTCCATCACTCTCATTGTCACCCCAAGGTGTTCCATTCTTGATTGAACTGCGCATCCCGGGTGTTGGCATGATATCCGGACACTGGCTGGCCGCTCCTCGTTCGCAACGGGTGTTCAACACCACATGGAAGCAACTACCTACAGGACGCCAAACAGATACGGTCCCCCCTTCACATGTCGACATCCACGGCTGCCAACCTCGTTCCTTCTACGCCCTCACACTCCTCCTAACATGCGCTCCCCTCTGTCCCCGCCACCGACGTTTAATTTCCGCGCGGAGGAATGCCACCAGGAGATCGCCATGCCCTTAGTGCTGCTGCATCCCGTAGTTACCTTCGTGGGAGTGGCACTGGTGAGTAGTCCCCCTTCGGGAGAACGTCTTTAAACATCCAGGACATGTCCACCTCAGCAAGCGTAAATGCACAGATAAGACATGTCTTATCGAATTCCGCCGCTGAAGACCGCGAGAAGGGCAGTTCTGCCATGGGCATGGGATCCACTGTTTTGAATCGCCCTGTAAACCATGCGCGTTTCGCAAGTGAGTAGACGCGGCCCTGCGGTCCATGGGGAGAATTTCCCCGCATATGCCGTCTGGAGTGAGGCATCGACAGACCGGTCCAGGAATACTGAGCAACCATTGCATGAGGTGGTTGAAGCTAGAGATGTTTAGCAGGAAAAGAAGCAGACCCGCGGCACGGACTTACTCTGGTACGTTTCGCTGCTGTGTGGCCATCTTGCAATGGACCGAAAGTGTGCTTATGAGAGTCGGTTCCCTTGCGGATTGGCCGAATGTGTCTCCCTTTTATAATCGTTCGTGCGCCGTTTGCCTGGCTGCCTGTGCGTTAACGCATGTTTCCGTCTAGTCGGTGGTTAATCATTGTGGCAGGTCGCTTTGTGGTTTGGCGAGGCCATACTATGCAGGGAGCGGCCATTCCGGCCACCATCACAGTCAAATCGCAGCGCATTGTATGCACCACCCTACCGTCTGCTCAGTTCATTCCGGTCAGGCAGTTGTCACCCGAGCCATAGCTCTGCCAACCTTGCACCGAGATGGCGCGATCTAGCAGTTGTGAGCACGTGGAGGTCACACCTTCGAGATGAAATTTGGCTGACTCGGAGCTTGGCTAGCTGCCAATTCATTGCATGCTCATTTGTAAATTGCCAGTGTTCGACCGAATTCTGTTGCGCACACCACATATCATCATCCCGTGAACGAATTTTATGGAACTATATCAACTCGAAGGTTGGGTTTTACCGGACCATGCCGGAACTTTGAAGCCTCCTGTCCTAAAGAAATCACATTTAGGCTTGGTGCGCGGCGTGCGGAACGGCAAGCGACAACGCATGGTTTGACGGCCCAAGCATGTTGCGGCACAAAATTCTGCCAGTGCCGTGTTCCTTATCTGAACAATCACTGGCACTACCTCATGGCATACGCACGACATGCCATAACCTTGCAGAGATGGAACGCGGGAGTGATGACTCTGATGAAACGAAGGGAAAAAACGTCATCCACGCACTCTGACTCCACCCAACTGAGTTGATTAAATCAGTTGTCATGACGACGCGCAACCTCTACTTCATACACTGGTCACCAGTATATGTACATAGCACATAACGTCACGGGGAGTCTGGCCGCCAGCCGGAGGCCCCGGGCCAAAAGCAGCAGCCCTAGCACTCGTGGACCTTGTTTCCATAAAGGTATGCCGATGGATCCGGGTTCCCGCTTTTGGGACAAGATATCTCCCAATTAATATGGCAGTCGGCTGGTGTGCCGTGCTCAGCATGTTTGATCGCACATGTATTCCGCCAGCCAAGGCGTTGGGTGAGGCACGCCAAACTTTCGCTCCTCCGTACGGCAAACACCCGCCACGGCCCGTTCCGTTTTCCCTACCGCGATCATGTGGGAATGTGTATATACTGTGGAGCGCACCTCCGCCACGTTCCCCTCTGCGGCTTTTTCCTTGATGGTCCTTCTCCGGGATCGGCCGAGGGCTGGCCACTCGTCGGTAATCATAGACCGGACCCAATCATAACTGGCATGGCATCGTTGACAGTCTCCGAGGAATCAGCGAGGATCCATCTTTATCTCCACCTGCCTGTACCCTCGAGCTCAGTAAGAGAGCTCGATGGGGTTTTGATGGCGAGGTTCTCACGAATCATGATCATCGCTGTTATGGAGTGGAATCAGAGCAGGGCAACGAGATGGGTGTCGTTGGGTCACCTTGGGCGACAGCGAGGTCAATGCGTTCACGAACGCGTCGCATCCCTCTGCAGGAGTGCTAGTGATGTGCGATGGCGGTCGCTGCTGCTTAAGTAAGTAAAGCAAGAAACGCTGCTTTTTTCGGCCGCCATCCCACTGCGCATTGTCCTCCGCAGAACCTTTACCTTGACGTGGCTTCTCCAGGGTCGGCAGATCCCTGTCCGACACGTCGGATCGTGGACCATCAATTACCGATTCACCGATGGCATCGGGACCGAAACGAAATCCTGTCGCCTTCGTCTCGGAGTGTCTATTTCCACTCCCGCCCGCCCGTACGGTCGGATTCGACGAGAGCCGAGTACGTCTTGTGCGAAGGGGCGGCACAAGTACTCGTGATTGCGGTCGCAGAATGAGCAGTGTCGGGATAAGGTCGGAATCAGGGCAACGAGGAGGTGGGGGTCGTTGTCGATGGCGGACCATGGTTGCTACTACGGGAGAGTCGAGGGAGAGAGACAAAACCAGGCAGAGGCAGGGGACCTCGTTGGGCGGATACGCGTGAGTAGAGCAGCTGGTGTCATGTTGCCATTTGGGGATAGCTGCAGAGGTCTTGGAGCCTTGGGAGAGGACGTGCTAGAGACGGGATCAAATCGGCAGGAATCAGGACGCGATTGGACAGTTTGACGTACGCGTAGTACCTCGAGCACGATGCCGGCAATCATATTGCAAAACGGCGGGCGAATCTCAGATTTGAGCGCGATGGCGCCATCGTGGTGACCTGCTGCCAGGGTTAGGGCACATCGTTGAATGTGCCAAGTATGGAAATTGCTGTAGATATCGACAAAAATGCATTCAAGGAAGGGATATGATGACACTTGACATAGTAATGGGTCATAACTACAATAGACGTCTACCGCACAACGTTGCCTCCGACATTGTCCATGCGAACAAAGATGGACCTTTACTTCGCCATACCATTTATGCGCGCGGGATCGCCGCGCCGAGGTTTGCACCCTGAACATGGCATCGGTGAGCGGTGCCCGTCCGGGAAACCGTCTTCGAGCACCGAAGACACATCCACCGCAGGTGTAGATGAGTGGTCAGGATATGCCGTATCATATTTCGCCGCTGGAGACCATGCAAAGGACAGCTCTGCCAGGGGCATTTGCGCTCCTGCGTCGAGTCACCACGAAGACAGTGGACTTGTCGCAAGTGTGCCGTCATGAGGCTCGGGTCGGAGGGGAGCGTCTCTCCGCAAACCTGGCCGCCATCGGTGATACACCGACAAACTCGGCCAGGTGTCACGACGACAGGACTGAACTGGCCAAAGCTAAAGATGGTGAGCACACGAACGTATGAACGCGAGGAGTGGACACACCCTTGTGCGTTGTGTAGAGGTGCAGACATCAAAGGAGTTAAGAGCAGGTGAAAGCAAGTTTATGGGAGTAGGTTCTCTGCGCGTACCCGTATGGCAGAATCGTACGGGCGGCCCTCACTACTCTTATACCCGTCCTCCACGTGTATGCCTTTTCCTGTCTGCGCACACGTTTCTGGGGGAGGGTGGCTGCAAGCAGGATGCGGATCATAAGCACCCACGTGACGCGCGCAGTCGTTGGCGTTTGCAGCCGACAAAGGGGAGGTTCTGTCATGGCAGCGATGTTGGTGTGAGATCGTTCATCCGATTGGCCAGGTGGACGTAATCCGTTCCTGTGGGCCTGTGGAGTGTTCGGGAACTTGAATATGGCGCGATCTGGACCATCTGGCCCCTTCGAGGTGGGTGGTTGGCCTATCGAGTCTTTCAGTTTTACGTCTTCGAGATGTAATGGAGAAAAACGTTACAAAGTGATGCTTTTTTGCCCCATTGGGGAGCGATCGATGCATCTTGGTTGTGCGCAAGAGTTGATCAACCGACCTGTTCTAAACTCCGACTCGGCAAAGCGGCCGGGGCTAGCCTTCCGCGCGTGCATGTAAGTTAGCCGTTGTGCCTAGTAAAACGGTAAGAGGTGACTACTTACTGCTTTTGGTCGATCCCGTGCATCTGCATGACCAATCTTCGAGGTCGTCCCGATTGGCGCTGGCGGTTCGGTCGTTTTACCCATTAGTACGCTTTACATACAGTTGTGGTAATTGACATGCTGGAGAAGTTCTCTAGTTCCGGGTCACTCAGTAAAAAAGTTATCTGTTCCACAGGATCAAGGACACGTTCGAAGGGCATGTACCGCGCCGCTTCGTGCAGAGCCCACCGTGGATGGCTGACGGGGGGCCATGGCTATCTTTCCCCGCCGTGCTCCACAGTGCCGCATAAATGCCGATGGGAAACGGCCCTCTCCGCTCAACTGGACCCGTGGGAGTGGCGTGGGCCCGGCGGGAAGCCTCCTCACCCTCGACCACTTGCTACCCACCCACCGTCACTATCCCACAATGGGTCAGCCGGTCATGTCCCCTTTGATCCATCCCCTCGCGTTCTGCACTGGGATGGTAGACGATCTCCACGGCCCTGGAAGGACGGCTGTCGGGGTGACAATGCATTTTTGTCGTGTTCGGTCACAGAAATGGCAACCATGCTTGGTGGCATTAGTGGCCGCATTGCATTCTTTCCGGTGTGGAATAGCCAGTGCAGAGAACCCTGGGGTCGAATGGTTTCACAAGCTGGTTCAGCATGAAATGATAAGGGTGTCGTGTCAGCATGCCACCACCTGCACAAATCAAGCGGACAATTTTAAAAAGAGGGTGCTGCATTTTGTTGTGCTTCTCGACCACCCCCTTTTGAAATGCGCACAGCCTGCCAACCCGAAGTGTGCGTATCTATTGGGATGCTTCTTAGCCTTATCGGCATGGCGCGGGGGAATGATGCATGATGGCTCAATCGGTGGAGATGTCGGGGTGACCGTTGATGCACCGCGATTAGTACGATGGCATGACGGGGATCATGACACTCGTGCCCACACAATCACTGCCCGATAGTGCTGAAGAGGTTGATCCGTGCGCACCGCTGATAACACTATGTTGATGGATCCAAGCTGCGTTTCTTGTGCATATTAGCCAATCAGCACGCCTAACCGTTTGGAAGGGAAGCGGGAGCCCATCCAGTGTGGCATATGCCTGGCCATTGCTTCCCGCTACGCCGCAGCTCGCGCCACATTGAGATGCCCTCGAATCGTCTTCCTGTCGAACGTCCCATAGAATTTGTTCTAACGATTCTTCTCGTCGACCTTCCACTGTGAAGAAAGTGAGACGCTTGGTTCGTCGGCAGTCTTTGTATCTCATATCGGACCATTGCCAGCGGCAGGGGAGGGGTATCAATTTCCCGGTTCAAATTCAGGACCGCTATTCTCCAGCCGAAAGCCTATCGTATCGCGTGCCAGGATGGAATAGCTCGAGATCGACTTGGAGTGCATCCGCGATCGGTGGAACAACAAACGCAAGATTTCCTCTGCCAAGGAATTTCCACCACTTGCATGTGCTCGTGGAGCCTCTGTAAGTTCGGAGGTTTGTGAATAGAGCTGTATGGCGTCCGAGCATCGTCGAGCAATACGGGAGGGACACATGAACAGGTGGATCAGCACAGAGAACGTCGAGACTATCGAAATCGTATATACCTGGAACATGACATGTGAATACTGCCTTAGATCTGAGAGTGAGCACTCCGCCACTGGACACAAACAACGCTGTCGCACGGGGGCGAAAAGAGGATGGAGACACAAGCCAGTTGGTTTCCAAAAGGGTGAGCGTGGGAACATGAGAGACTAGGGCAGGCCATCGCAATATCCTGTTGTCAGCCACCAGCAGGCAGCAGCACGCAACCCTAGACTCCCGTTCGCCGTCCTCAAACCCCCCTCGGATACAAATTTCGCCGTCGCCAACGATGCCCATCTCGTCGTCTCCACTTTGACCCTACCTCGACATCACTCATCGCGAGCGCTTGCTGCTATGTCATCCCCCCACCCTGCGGCCAATCGTACTCTCGTCGAACTCGACCGTACATGCGGACGGGCGCACGGATAGACTATCTGGGACGAAGGCGATGGGCTCTTAGGCCGTGATCGGATCGGATCGATGATCGGTTGATCGGCGTGTCAGGCAGTCTCAGATCGCTCAGCCCCGGAGAGGCACCATCAGAGTAGAGGTCTTCATGCGATTCAGGATCACTGGGGAGAACGCGGCGTACATGCCTGCACCGTGCCTGCAGAGTGCCTGCAGCAGGTCTGCACCACTGTTCCAGCCGCGGTCTGGGGTGATCGAGGCACCTTCACAGCGGGCGATGAGGGTGTTTCTGGGATACGATGGCGTGCATGATAAACAGACTACCTTTCTGCGTGTCCCATCCCGAGAGGATGTCGTGCTGGAACCAAGTGGTCCTGTGTTCTGCACGCAGTTTGATATGGCAGGAGACTGGATGAACGAGGACGCTCCTTTTCTGTTGGCATGCTGGGTATGTTCGCGACGGGGCCGCTATCGGCGCAGTCGGGCAGTCGGGTTGGCCACGTCCGGACAGATGGCGGACCAGGCGGAGTAACCGTGCCACGCTGGGCGGGCACGAGAAGGTGGGGAGGTGGGTGGCGTCGGAGTTAGCCATGGAAACGGCAGCTCGAGGGTCAGCTGCAGACGAATGGGAAAAGATGGATGGCCATTGCGAGCGGCCAATGATGTCTCCATTTGGATGGTAACGACCGGCTGCTGACCGAGGGTACATTTTGAATGCGCCAAGTACGACAGCTTCAGTGATGCGTCGGCCTACGTTGGAAAAGCGGAATTGAAGATGGTGTACATACGCAGTGTATACTACAGATAAGCTACCTCTATGACGCTACGATACTCCCAGCCTTGTCTATCTCTACTACGGACGCTACACAAAACTTCTACATGCACTTTCCTTTCCGTCACGGTCTTGCGTATTCCGAGGGATCGGAATTTACTTTGCCACCATACCATCAGGTATGCTGCATCGTCGCGCCGGCGGTAGCGCCCTGAACACGGCACCGGTGAGCGGCGCCCTTCCGGGAGAGTGACTTTGAGCATTCAGGACACGTCCACCGCAAGCGAAGGTGAGTAGTCAAGATGTGTCTTATCACGTTCCGTTTCTGCAGGTCACCATGTAGACTGCAGTTCTGCCATGGGCATCCCCGCTTCTGGGTCGAGTCACCGCGAAGATCATGAGCGACTCGTAAGTGCTCGGAGACGGCCTTCGGGTTGGCGACGAGAATTTCTCCGCAGAAGCTGCCGCTTTCGGTGACGCACTGGCAGACTTGGGCTGGAGTCGCGACGGCAAGACCGAATGACCATTGTATGGGTGGGCCGATGCTGAAGATGGTGAGCAAGCGGGGAGAACGAGCGCGAGGCTGGACATACCCTTGTACATTTTGAAATGACGCGGCCATCATAAAAGGTGTTGAAAGGAAGTGGGAGTGGATTTTTGATATCTCTTGCGGCGAGCACCCAGCACGGCGGCCCTTTTTATAGTTGCCCGCCATCCATGTACTCGCCTTTTTCCATCTGCGCGCACGTTGTTGGCAAATTGGCAATGTGACCTTGTCGTCTGTTTTTAGGAGGCGACGGCGAGCAAGAAAACCGTTTGCGTGCGTAAACCGCCCACGGCTCAGATGAAGCGCGCAGTCGGCGGTCGCAACCACCAGAGGGGCCCAGACCATGTCACGGCAGCACTGACGCGTTTCCGCGCGTGTATCTCATTCATTTCGGATGGATAGACGCCCTTGCCAGTGGTCCCGTCGGTCTGTCGAGCTCGCTCTGGGCATATGACATGATGGCTGTAGAGTTAGGTTTCGTATGTCCCACTCCGCAGAAATGACAAACCCGGCAGCTCCCGTTCACTGCTTGGCCCTGGTGGTTTGGCTGTGTGCACGTATCCTTTGTTTATTCGATCATTTATTTCACAAGTTATAACTCTACGCACCGGGTTTGATGTCGAATTCCTCGGCCTCCCCTTTTCTCCATTTGGTGCATATCTCTGGGTCGGAAGTTCTACAAAATCAAAACTGTGTTTAATCGCCCCCTTCAGCGTCGGCGGAAGAGCGGATCATTCTTTATTGCTTGACTAAACAAAGTTGTATCCCACGACGACATAAAACCCCGTCCATTTTATGACTCTGATATGAGCGTGATATGCCAGTATATACAACCATATTATGGTGGTAGGGCATGGGGGATTGCGATGAAGCGGTGCCGACGGAGGTGCGCGAGCCTCGAGGCTGACGTGAATCCGTCGCTCGCGTCCTGCCGTTGGCGCGATGATGTGCTCAGAGATGCAGGACGCATTTGGAAGCATCATGCTGGGAATGGAGCGGTGCGTCCTCGAACTCTAAAGTCGGCCCGCGATTACGGGATGTCCGACCCTGTCTGTGCATCCTCGGGGCAGGTGAAAAGGGCCTCAGGGACACGCGAAAAGAAAGGTTTCCAAAACCAGGAGCGCACGGCTGCGCTGATCGATCAGAGCCTGATAAAGCCAGAAACAACGTTTTTATGTCGTGTTCGGCCACAAAATGGCGGTTACTGCCGGGTTAAATAGCGGATTTCTCGCTGGCATTGGGGCGTCCTCTATATAGGTTGGTATGATACATAGCACCGTGATCTGGAACGGATCAAAATTATACAAACAGGGTGTTGCTCTTTGTGTGCTCCTTTATTTCCGCCTTCTCGGATATGCACAGCTTGCCAAGGTTGCTGCTTATCAGCAAAGCCTTGGATTTGGAAAACGTCTACCACAGCTGCACAACCACAATTGTCTCACACTACCTCTTTGGGCGACCATGGACAAGCAGGGCGGAGCTCGCCATTTTCCGCATTTGAGCACGTTGCGGCTGGGCGAGACACGAGTCCAGCCGCAACGTAAGATCTTCGGACCAGCGGGCCAGGAAGCTCCCGCGCTTCTTTCTTCTGAGCTCCTCGCACCGGCTTTGCTTTCGTCCCCAGCTCGCCCACGAGCTTCGTCGCACCCACCGCACCTCTCCCGGAGCGTCCTCCCTCGTCGGCGCTCCCTCGCAGCTCTCTTTCTCCTGGGTCCGTTTGGCGCCCCTGTGGGACCGTGCTGCGAGGGTTCCCTCCCACCCTCGCAGCTCTCTTGCTTGCCCCACAGGTGTCAGTCGGACCGAAGTGCTACGCGCTTGCCCGTCCCCCCTCTCTCTCACGCAATCGTCCATAGCGCACATGTACATAGTCACCTAGTCACACGCACATCGCATTCCCGCTTGTCCCCGAGCAAAGCGCCGTCCAAAGAGCGCTCGTCCAGTCCCGCTTGTTCAAACCTCGCTTCAAGGTAGCTCGCAGCCGTCTCTCCGTACAGCTTCCAATGTGCGTCGTCTCTCGTACACTTGCTGTAGGGTTTTCCCACTTGCCCCGTAGCTCATGCCTCCAGGCAACCTCAAACAGTCATTCAGTGCTCAGGCTGGGGATATCACTTCACGTTCTTGTCCAACCTTACCCCCTCTCCCACTTTCTCTCCCTTTCCCTCTCCCCTGCGGCCGATCGTATTACATCCAAAAACTAGGAAACAGTACACCGCCACAAGTGGCTCGCTCAGTTTACCCCCGATTGATTACGGTGCCGCATAATGCAATCTCTCCTCTGACGATCTGCCTACGTTGCCTATGAATGCAGCAAATTCGCCATCACGGGGTCCTGTGACCTCATCCCTTCTTACTTCCACCAGGAATACGCCCGCGCATCCGACCTGCACCTTCCGACTCCACAGCGCACTCACGTTTTTTCCTCCGTTCTAGAAGACATCTTTCGTACTTCACTTCAAACTTTGGCTAGCGCATGGTTTCCTCGCAACTACACATTCTTCCCCGCCGCCACCTTCCGGTTGTTCTGTTGACAAAGATTTGAACCCCCTTGAATGGTCATCGACGTTTTAATTTATTGAATCCCCTTCCTAATGGTTCTTCTGGTCCACCCACCACGATAGCGGTAGCAACCTTAACCACATTTGGTGGCGTCTCCTCCCTTATCTCCTTATCACCCACTTATTGGCGGGTCCTCATCGCTTCCGGTACATGGGCGTGGGAAACCGATCCTTTCTACTCCCCACACAAGACGTGTATGCTGGGACTGATCCCCACCAATGTTGCTATTCAATCTATTATTCTTTTCACCATCGATTGTTGCCAACGGTGTCATTCTCGGACATCGCATATCGTATGGCGACAAGGAGCTAATCTACGCCTGATCCCAAGGAAGGCACATCGAAAGCTTTGTTCCAAGGTTGCGGGGTCTCATGGGCACGGCCGGAAGATCGTTTAGGTGAGCGACCTTGTAGACCGCTCCTTCTAGTCACTAAGGTGTCTATTTAGTGGCGAATTAGCGCCACGGGGTGGTATCAAGGAAGGGGCACTCTGTAGAGCGAGATGCTGGGCATTCCGTATTCAATGCCGCATTTTTCATCCTGAGGACAGAACTGGGCCATCTTCCAGCTAGCCCTAGGGCCTGCCGTACCAAAATATACCTCTATTGAAGGTGCGTGACACCACAATGCAACACATCCTCCTTGCAAGCTGAATTCTGCCCCAGATTCCCTACTCTCATGTTCACCTGGGAGACACAATAAGAGGTCGAGGGTCCTTCACGCTCACCACTACCGAGACCAATGACAGCCAATTTATTCCACTAGACACGCGTCTCGATTCCTCACGGGCACACCCATCATGATGCTGACCTCCTGACTCACTCATGTCCGGAAGTACACAGCGGCGGAAACGTCTCGCCCTCATACGTGGGCAGTTCTGCTCGCGGGGTCCGTTCAGTCAAATACCTGCGGCAGACAAGTCGAAAAAAATGGTGGTTAGAAAACGGGTTGGGCGATATGCGCACACACCGTCTACTTCTCTCCGGTCGTTTCCAATCATTTGACCATCTCCTTGTAAAACCAAGTAACGGCCTGATACGTGCCCGAGTCGTCCATCCTCCACACATGTGCGGGTCGTCGTACGCACTGCCGTTCTTGGCGCTCCTCCGCGTGTACGGTTATGTTCGGTCTCGAAAGATCTACATGGCGTCTGGGGCGGCGCACGAGGAGAGTCTCGTTTGTTTTCGCCAAGTATCCAGCACGGAATACGAACCGGATCTGCAACGAGACGGACACGCGGCGCGATACCGTGGGGTTCGAGACTGTCACTGACGATGCGGCTTCGTTCGGGGGCGCGGTACAAGCCTTCAGAGACCACCACTAGGCCCAGGCTGGCTGTCGCAGCGCCCAGCACCCGGAACTTGTGGTCCGCTACCGGAGACATCTGACCCGTATAACTCAGGAGCGCTACGCGAACTCAGATCGCGCGCTCCTGCCTGCGTGTCGAACTACGGTTGGGGACGAATGAGGTCCTGTGTCTTGCGGCCGGGATACAGCATGTAGGCTTCATTGGGTGATCGAGACGCTCCATCAGGTTCCCCTGTCCCTTCAGACGCAGTCTGCAGCGCTCAACGGCAACATCGTCAATGTCAACGTATTAGGTCCGCGATTGGTTTGACCATGAATGACTACGATTTGTGCGGGAGCCGCATCGCCCACGGCTATCCATACACGCGCGCGAGTTCGGACAGAATGTGGATATATGAGCAGAGTTGGACATCGTCGAGCGAGCTGAGAAGGGGCGCATGAACAGAAGGGCTGGCGTGGAAAACGTTGGCACACCTCGCCCGTATTCGCTCGCACTCATAGTGTTGATGGGCACACCAACAGAAACAAACCGGAGGACATGAATACTGTTAGGGGTAACGACCATAATCGAAGTCCGGAGAAAGACAGGAGACAATCGCTGGGAGGGTTTAGAACATCCGGGTGGCAGGATTCGAAATGCTGGACGGCGGAAAAGGATGCTGCATATCTGTGTGCACAGGGAGAGGGGGTGGTGGACGGGATCACAGAGAAGGACTGAGGGGTGGCAATGACTTATGCAAGAGAAAAGGCATAAGAGTGCAATCAGCCCGTTCGACGACGGACATGACTAAGTTGGCTGCATGTATTCAAGCTGCCGGAACTGTTGCGGGGGAAATCCCGTCCACCAGTGCACTTCAAATGGTTACAGGAGAAGGTACATAGAGTAGGGCTGACCGAGGGTCACAAGCAAATACGAGGATAGATTGAGAGTAATGTGTTTGCCCGACGACGCAGGTGAAATTGTGCGGCGGGACCTGTGAGAGAACAAAGGCGACAATAAGAGTGCGATAGCACCCGGCCTAAAAACCACGTCACGGCAAACAGCGAGCTTTAGCAGTCGCCTGACCAACGAAGACCATGTTTGTTCGGACAGGCATGATCTGTAACGTAGCAAGTAAAACCAAAAACGATGCTACTCATTTCGATTAGAGCGATCCGGGAAAGGGAACACTCTAACCTTGCAGAAGGGAGTAACGACGGTCCGGAGCCATGGTCCCTCAGGGAGGTGCGAGGACAACACGACGCAGTATAGTTGATCGTCAGGTTAGCGAGAACTCGTCGCAGGAAGTTGCCCTTGACATCCTTGTACCTTTGTCTTAGGTTGGATGGTCGTCGCCTCGCATGAGGGCTTACACAAACCATCAGTATCCAAATTTCGAGCTACGCAAAGGTATGCTCACCACGGACTGCTGTCATCGGAACCCAACATATTCGAATGCCGATCTGGGTGTCTAGAACGCAGCTTGTGGATTCTGTTGCCAAAGCTGGGGCATACGCTGCGTGCAAAGTAGGCGTACTTAAGTGCGATCCGATGGGTATGCCAAAAAAAAAGATCACGAACTACATCGTTGAGGGCGGCCGGTCACTGGACTCCTGGCGCTTCAGCGTGGAGGGAGTCTTGCTATTGTCCATGTGAGACCATGATACAAGTGGTGAGTAGACAATACATGTGTGGGGTACGAGTCAGTCAGTGTCCACAACAAACGTGCGAACCATCTTACGATGGTGTAGGCCATTATCGCAGTATGTGATTACTGAACAGTTGACCAGCAGCGGCCCAGTGCGAGCATATTCGACATATTGAGAGAGTCTTAGTCACCGTAGATAGCGTCCGCCAGCGTGCGATGCGCTGGCACTGGTGCAGATGCATCAGAATTCGTGGGACGTTGGGGCACTGCATTCATCCCTGCTTCTCAGAAGGTCGGCTGAAGCCCAATACGGGGAGGTATCCACGATCGGATTGGATCATGACCGACATGAACCCATCGCTTTCGCTCCTGAGAACCTCCGTCCGCCTGCGAGCCCGACACGAGAGCCGAGTAGGTCTTGGGCGGAGGCAACGACACAGAAGCGAGTGCCCGCGATCACGTTCACAGGATTGGGGATGTCGAAGTGGGGTAAAACTGGGATATGGATATTGTTTGCGACGGGGTGCGAGGAGTGCTCAAGGAACGGGGACGGTAGCAGTCGCAGCCGCATCCCACTGTGGGAGAGTCAACCCCAGAGATATAGCATTAGACAGAAGTAAAGGTGCCACGTTGGACTCGCAACGAGGAGCCCCAAGTAGTATTGGGGATGGCTGTGTGGATGGCTGCCCGAGAGTCGTGTAGAAGAAGTTAGGGAAGGCAGAATGTTCGAGTTGATAAAACCGTCTTGGTTTCAAGCTGATTATCTCCGGCATAGACTTTTGGTGGCCGTGGTCGGATGTAACCCGGAAAGAGAGGATGAAAAGGTAAGTTCTGGGGTGAGGTCGGGCGAGACACGGGGTGCCTCCAGCCACAGACGTACGCTGCAACACGTCCTGAGGTGTGAGCTACAAGGCGGATGGGTAAACCTCGCACCGCGAACTTAAGGGAGGACAGGCAGTTGTGCCTGGGACACAACAACAAAATGGCTCCAAGGCGCCTTAATCTGAGATTGAGGCAGAGTATGGGTGGGTGCGACGAATAGGTGAGCGGACAGCCAAGCGAGGGAGGCTAACCAGCACGGAACCTGCGCTAGCCCACTTACCTACACTCCTCCGAAGACACACTCCGCGACATTGCTTGTGCCACGCTGTCAAGAGTCTGGTATGACTAACTCATCAACATAGCCTGTTCCCGAAGGAGATGAAAATGAAAATGTTGCAACTTTCGGATGGGTTATGACACAACCTAGCACTCAGGCAGCCTGGGGAGCACTCTGAAGCGATGAACGATTTTGAGAAAAATCTGGCCATGCTGTGAGAAAGTAAAGTGACCAGGCTGCAGTCAGTCCAAGAGAGAGCGTGTGAATATCACATAGTCTAGGGCAAGCTATCGCAATACTAGCCCCGTTGCGATCCAACCACCGCGTCCTGAACATATTCGCACAACTTGTCTTCTTGGGCTCTTTGAACCAAATCGCCCGCCAATACATGATTACTTTTTTGGCATGATATCCTCCGGTGAGGCACGACCGAAAGCGCCCAGACTTCAAGTGGGTGGCGACTCGGAAGCAAATGCTTGCCACGCAGTAACGGTATGGGGTGGAATCCGAAGAAGGAGAAGATAGAGGTCAGTGGCGACGGCCAGACCTGTTCACGAAGGGAGGAGCGGGGCAGCGACCATCACAATGCTGCTACTAAGAGAGGTAAATAATGAAGATGCAAACCATCCAGAAGAGATCTACAAACGGGGACAGCTAAATCCGTGTGGACAGCAGACTGAAGGTCGGCGGTTAAGCCGCACTAGAGGTGTAGAAAAAAAATTGGACCGACCACCGAGTGCGCGCAATGATGCCGTCAGGATGGTCCCAGGCGGCCGCAGTGTGCGGAGCGGAAGGGGACTTGACAACTGACAGAACAGCGGGGACTCCGCCCGTTTTAGTATCGCTCGACTGCACTCACGTACTCAGCCACGTTGACTCCATTCATACAAGTCTGCGGGCATGCTGTTGATGGATCTCAGACTTGAATCTGACGACGACGCCGTGGAGTACGTCACGCACCTTTATCTCCTGGCGTGCTTTACCTCGATCTAGATCAAGTAATCATTCCTTGAATGCGTAATTCGACAAGTTGCTGTTTCGCATTCCCAAACTGCAGACACACGCTGACAGGAAGCAATTCCGAGGCTGCTAAGTGTCGTCCGGCGACGCGTTACTCCGCTAACTGTTCCGTCGTGTGTTCAATTAGGTGATGGAGACCTCTCAGGAGGCGTCCTTCGGTTAAGCCCGCAAGCTCTTCGGCGCAGCGATGCTGGATAGTTCAGTCACAGTATACGGAGATGCTTCGACAGAAGCTTGTGTGCATCCACGGCCAAAGTGACCATCCGTTTCGAGCCTGGCTTCAACAACCACTGACCTGGGTCCCAGTCAGCATTCAGCCGTGGCCCATCAAGAAGTGCGCATTATGACATTTTGCCTGGTTTCCAGTGCGCATCAGTCCTCTGCATTGGAAAAAAAGCACATTTTATGGCACAGTATACACTACCGGATATGCATCGAATCAGTTGTGTCAACAGCCAGGCCCTGCATCAAAATGCATCGACATTCAGGACACCCAGCATGGCATGATACCGCTCAGGCCAGTTCAGCATTTTCACTTCCTGTAATTGATGCTTAGCTTTGCACGTGAAAGTGAGGAAAGCAAGAAATTGCCTTACCCTCACGTTTGCACCGGTGGGCGACCCCCTTCCGGGAGAACGTCTTTGAGCATTCAGGACACATCCACCTCAGCAAGCTCAGGTGGACGGTCAGGATGTGCCTTATCACATTTCGCCGCTGGATGTCGTGCGAACGACAGTTTTGCCATGGGCATTTGCGCGTCAGGCTCGAATCGCCGCGAATACGGTGCACATCTCGCAAGTGCGCGGTGACGAGCTTCGGGTCGGAGGAGAGTGGTTTTCCACAGACGCTGCCTTCAGTGATGCACTGACAGACTGAACTAGGCGCCGTGACGATGGGACCAGGCACCCATTGAATGAGTTGGTCGAGGCTGAAGATGGTGAACATGCAAAGAGGCAAGTCCGAGGGATGGACATTACTCATTTTTTTGCGCGTTTTTCAGCGGCATGACTATCATCAAAGGGGTTGAATCAGAGTGAGAACGTGCCAATACAAGAGCAGGATCCCTGCAGTTTGCGCACGAGTAAAAACTGACCGTGCAGATGAGTCGCTCATTTTATAACCGTTCACCCCCCATGCCCACGGCTGCAGCCATTTTTTTCCGTCGCGCACAGGCCCCCGCCCAACTTACTGTGGTGTCAACTCCCCGCATTGTCAGCATACACATGGCCCATGCCATCATGGTGATACAGCGGACCAGTAGTTTGTCATCCTGTCTGTCCAGGGGCAGAAAGAAGATCGTCTGTACGCGCGAGACCATTCGCGGGAACTTGTCCCCATCGGGAAGGGATCATATCGCTGCATGTTGCCGTATATCCGTCTGGCCAAGTAGACGTAACGCCGCGGGAAGTATGACGCGATCTGGCTGTGGATGAGGTGAGATCCGGTGTTCGTTGGCTTGTGATACTTACAAAAACTCTCTCTTGCAGGTTTGTTCCCCCGTGTTGAGCTGTGTGTTGTTAACGCGAGGTGTGTAACTTTTTTTTTTATTTTTAATTTGAGGTCTCAAGGGACAGGGGGCTGAGTGGACAATCGCACGAGCGCAGAACGGAGTCAATTGGCGCGTCGAAACGTCGATTATCCCTCCCTCATGGGTACTTCATGTTCCACCTTCGTCGGGTTTGCCTTCACCGGCTTTCTTTTTTTGGCAGGACCCTCGGTTTTTTTTTTCCATTCACAGCCTCAAACGTTAGCTTGCACAGTCATCAAGCGATGACGTTGGCAGTGAAATCTTTCCCCTTACTATTCGGAACGAAGTCGAAAGGGTAGCACACCCTTCCCTTCTGTTATCGTCACCGTCGCTGTCGGAATACTTCTTTAGGGATCGACCCAGTGTGTAGAACCTAGCTCAAAAAGGTGTAGGCGTTTTAGACTCGTTTATGGACTACTCGATCCGTGACGATGACTGATGTACACTGAGGATTTGGTAAGAACGGGTAGGGTCAGACTGCCGCACAGCTTTCCACGTTTTTGTCCAAATGAGTCCATGGGCGCAGTACGGTGGGAGTGATGGCCCAGCGGTGCTACGAGACCGACGTAATCAATGCAGTACGATGATTGGATCAGCGGGGAAATCGCGGGGTGAGAGGACCACAGCCTGGAAGCTCCACTCGCGGGCGGGCTGATCGGCACGCCGCTGGCAACAATACATGTTGGCTATTAGTGCGGAATAAGCGGAGACTGCAAAAGGGGACATTACCAGGCTCGTGACCGTGTCAATTATGGAGGGAGGCGGACGATCAATGAATCGATGATTCTTCCAGCCCGTCCATCCTTTTCCCCCCGATTCTAAACACACACAACCCAGAGACTAGACCAAGAGACCTCGCATTTACAAGCTCTGCCAGCGCGGACGTGAGTCGTTTAGTCTACCTTCGAGTGGTTGCACACCACACAATCTCATTCACGTACCACTCCCCCCGGATAGTCCATTGTGCTCCCAGCCTCATTGGCACATTTCTTTGGAACCTTCCGTGTTCACCCTCAAGAGTACCTTCACGATGCCTCATCCCTCGCGGCTCCTTGGACTTTCCTCGCTGCTATGCGCCCCCACTGTCCGCTGACGAAGATCCAGTCCCATTCAGATAAATCTTCACCCGGCGGTGGAATCCTTAATTCGTTACCCACCTATGTATTTCCAAACTGTGAGTGCTACACCTCTAGACCACCTCGAGCTAAGGAATGTTTCTTGTTTCATCGGGGGTTTTTTTTTCGTGTTTATTGTCCCGTGAGGCCGTAGCCTCTTGCCAGACACGCGCAGTGACGTGTACAGTCGGTTTTCCTTTAGTGTATAGTATGTTTACTACCCCTGAGGAACTGTGTGTGTAGTAATGTGATTGGACGGCAAGGTCAGAGCCAAAGGTGTTTAGCACGTGAAAAGGCTAGTCCAAGGGGCAGCATTACTCTTGTGCATTTTGGGCTGGCTGTGGGCCATCGTCGAAGGACATAAGCATGGCGAGGGCGGACTTAGCGGGGTAGATCTGTGGCCTGTACGTGAGTGCGACATGGTAACGCGTGCGACTGTGAGTGTCCATGTGACACCATCAGGGGGAGGCTACATCATAGCAACATGTTGCCATATCATCATTCGATTCATTTCGGTCAGGTGGATGTAACCCGGTATCGTAGGGTCAATGTCCAACCATCAAATTCGTTGTTGGGAATTTGATGTGATATAAGTCTATCCGAGTAGGTGAATGGTCGATCTAATGTGTTTCTCAGCGCTGCATCCCCGATATGACTAAAACAGAACATCGTTACGGAGATACATCTCTTCCCTTATCTGGAAGCTTGACGAAGGTGGTTGATAGGCAATCATTGTGATGACCTCGCGCCCTGTGGACTTGTTTCCTGTACGATCGAGATTGATATAGACGGTTCGATCGCTCTCGTGCACTCCAATTAAGTGCTTCCAACACACGAGTCCACTGATGATACATGCCCCTGCGCTCTGCTTGTGGCACCAAGACAAGATTTGTCGTCCCAAAAATATTAGAAGACCGTTCAAAATTCATATAAATGTGAGGCTGCCTTCCTCGTGCTCCCAATACCGCCTTCACAGGTTGCCAAGTGTGCGTATTTACTGAGGTGCTTATTAGCACAGGAACAGAATGATGCAAGATGGTTCAAAAGACTTACAACTGGATCCGTGGAAGGGTCGGAGGGACCCGCTTAACGCTCCCCATAAAGTGGGACGGTGATACAACAACATGCCCCAGCACCAAATGATTGTCGGGCGGAAATGAAGAGCTGGGGGCCTGAGGCAGATCATGCGCGAGCACTGCCGAGTTATCTCGCCCTCTGTTGCATTAGCAAGTAAGATCACATCATCGGCCTCGTCATCGGCCTCGTGACCGTGTCAACCTGCACCTGCCGTCGGTAATGCGCACTCCTTGTCGTGCGACCGTCGTTTCTCCGCCGTAATTCCTCCATCCAGCCCATGCAGCAGGCTCTACCAGTACGCACAACCCGTCTGTTGAACCCACCCCCAAGTGGTCATAACCCTGCACGAACTAGTTCACTCAGCAATCCCTCTTCACGATTCTGTCCGCATTCCTTGTGAACATGATAGATTTCCCAGCGCATTGTTGCTTTCTGGCTTTTTTCTGTTCAAAATTTTCACACTTCCAATTTCACTTGTGCAACCACAATGAACTCGTTCCCCTCTGTCCTGCACAAGATACCCTTCATACTTCTCTCCAATGTTTTGTGTATGTGATTAGAAAACAACTTGCAGCTATACACCAATCATCACTGCTTCCATTCCTAGTTTTCTCCAGACAAATATTCAGTCCCTTTCAAATGACTAGCTCTATTCCCTTTTGCATGGTTCTTCTGGTCCACCTTTCACTATTACAGAATCTGCTTTGTCTGCTGGTCCCCTTCCACTCAGTGAAACAGTTAGTTTGTTGTCTGCTCCTGTATCTTCCAATGGTGGATAAATTACATGTCTAGACCACCTCCATCAGTGAAAAATTCTTTTTAATTTCAAATAGCAGTGTTAGCCTCAACAGCATCCAGTGGTATTCCTGCTACATCTTGCCCTCCTATTTATAGTAATGCCCTTCAACATTTGCACTATCAGCTCCTGTCTGTTGCTTTGTGGTGCATGAACACATAGAGAATCAACCTTTCCTGCTTTACTCTTGTTCTTGTATGACTGTCATCTACTATGAGTAGGTGCTATGGTTATTAATCTCTTTTGAGATGTCTTTATTTTCCACAGAAGATGTGTAGGCAGGAGCTTTTTCTCACTGATATTGCTATCTCATCTATCATTGTTGATGATGTCTTGCTCAAATATCATGTGCTTGATAGTAATATGAATCTGCTCTATAGCTGATCCCAAGAGACATTGATAGTCTAGTTCTAGATCAGGGCTATGAGGTACCATTGTCATGTCTGGAGACTATTTGAGCAAATGTTCACCAGTCCCTGGTAGAATAATGCACAAATAGCTACAATCTTTATAGGTCTCTGATGCAACACTATGACAGGGCCTTCCCTATAATATAATAGCACTCTCTTGCATATGTGATATATTACTCTATTATTGTGACACCCTCCTGCCATGTCTGCCTGCCCATACTTGATACATCACCCTATCCATGCTTCCCTGACTTTGCAATACATCACTCTACTGATATGGTATCCTCCCAACATGTCCACCCACCTGCACTTGATGTATTATCCTGCCTGCACTCCCCTGACTCTGTGATGCATCACTCCATCAATGTGATACCCTCCTGACAGGTCCACCTGCCTGTTTTTTTTTTTTTTTTTTTTTTCATTTCTGTTCCTTTTGGGGTGCATTACCCTATATAGGACAATACTAACTAGGTACAGTAAAAGGGGCTCCAGTGCCCTGCTGTATCCCAAGCTATACAAATGTCCCATTGAGTGAACATAGGGTGCTCCAATGATCCTACCATTTCTGCTAGTAGTTTTAGATGTACTAGCTTAAACTGGCAGCATACCTGTTGATCTGGTATGTGAAAGTTGTCAGACAGGGTGGGTACAAGTATCATGCACTCAGGCCAAGATGGCCAGGCATGGAGGGAGTTAAGGATATGGCAGTGAAATGAAAGCAAAGGAGGAGGGTGTGGGTATGGTATGTTTTGAGGAGGTGGTGGAGTGTGGTGCTCATTGTAGAGCAGGGCTTGGTGTGAGGGCTATGATGAGTATTTAGAGGCAGTAGTCCCTCTATGCTCACAAGTTGCTACAAGTGGGCCCTCAGAGTGTCTTGGACATTTTCCTTCTAGTAGTAAGTGGTGGACATGGTTGGGGAGGTTGATGGGCAAGGTCTATAGGGTATGCATGAGTAGTGGTGTTTAAGAGGTGTAGAAGTTACACCAAACACTGTGGGAATATCACTTAGCTTTGGTGGAGTTATAAATAGTACATACTTTTGGGTACAATATTGCCTTCTGAGTCATGTGATTTGGACCATAGGGTGCAGAGATATGATCAATTCAAAACAGCAACACCATGGAAAGGATTTTTGAGTTTATGAATAGAAATAGGTATTCAGATATTATTAGTACTTGGTATAGCCTGCTTTTGCTTAAAGCACTACCTGAATACTGAGTGAAGCATGAAAGGGCTTCATGGTTTGGATGTAACAGAGGAGGTGAGGTGTGGCTTTAGGATTGGAGAGCAAGTGAGGCATGTTGAAGGCCCTGTGGTGGAGGTGTTGATACAATTGGTGGTAGGCACAAGAAAAGTGTGGGCAGTACAGAAGGAAATGGATGGAGGTTTCACATATGGTGGGACAATGCAGGCAGTGTGGCATATTGGATTTGCTGATTTGGTGAAAGTGACTGTTCAGCAGGCAATGGCCAGTTTGAAGCCAGATTAGGACCATGGTTTGTTTTTTGTGTAGGAGGACAGTCAGCTATAGGAAGGAGCCTCAGAGTAGGTTGTTGTCAATGTGGAATTGAATGGGGAAGTGGAGATAGGAGCTCCATAGGTTGGTCCAGTAGGTGTCTTCTTGTCTGCATTGCTTCAGGCAGAGGGCTGCAATGCTGAGGGGGAGTGGGCTGCTGCACAGGTAGGTAGGCAGTTGTTGATGCAGTGAGGTTAGTGGTGGCTGGATAGCTGTTGCCTTGGCAGTACAGTCAGTGATCTTATTGCCTACAGTATTTTGGTGCCCTGGAACTCATTGGAGGTGGAGGAGATCTGGGGTGGTGCTATAAAAGTAGTGGATGTGATGAGCCATTCAACTGAATGTGTCTATGAGATAGTAGTCAAAGTGTGATTTGGGGATATCACAGGATCTGATTATCACTTGATTGTCTGTGTAGATGTGAATTGGAGTGGGTGGTGAGTACTCTATGAGGATGAGTTGGACAGCTACAGTGGCTCAAATAAGTGTCCCAATATTGGAGCATTTTGGAAAGACTTAACATTTGCAAAAGAACTAAAATATATCAGCTCAAACCCTTGCAGGATCATAAATAGCCCTGACCCCTGCCCTGAAGACGAGCACTTAGTCATGTGATTTGGTTGCCATGTGATTGAGATATAACCATTTCAAAATGACATGTCATTGGAACACTTATTTGAGCAACATCTCTACTCTATAATTTTAGTACTTTGTATCCCCTCCCTTTGCCTTTATCACTACCTCTAGTCTTCTATGCATGCTTTCTATCAATCTTTGACATTCCTCAACCTCTATCTTGCCCCATTCCATATCAATCCTTTCCCAAAGCTCCCAAACCCCTCTTGGTGGTGTAGTATGGCTGTTGAGCTTCTTTTAAGGATTTGCCAGAGATGTTCAATAGGATTAAGGTCTGGAGATTATGCTGGCCAATCAAGAACCTTGATACTTTGAGATTCTAGCCACTCCTGGACTCTTTTAGAGGTGTGCTTAGGGTCATTATCTTGTTGAAAGATAATGCTCTCCTCAGGGATTTCAGAATATTTCATGGTAGGAAGCAGATTATCCTCCAAAATGGAGACATACTGCTCAGTATTCATCCTCCCTTCCACCTCTGCAAGAATTCCCACACTATTCTAGCCCATGCATCCCCAAACCATCAAAGAACCTCCTCCAAACTTTACTGTTCTCTGTACCTCCTTGTCTCACAAAGGTTTTCCTGCCACTTTCCACACATACTTCCTTCTATCTGACCAAATTACCTTAGTCTAGTCCTCCACAGTCCAGTGTTGGTGCCTGAGAGCAAAGGCCAACCTATGTTTCCTATGCCTAACAGACAGGAGTGGTTTCTTTTTCTTGACTACAGCCTTTAGAGATGCAGACTTTAGCACATTACAAACAGTTTGGGAAGAGACAGGAGAGGAGAGGGCAGAATTGATGAGATGGGTTGCCTGGACAGCATTTTCAACCTTGCTGGAGATAATACTAGAGACAATTCTTCTTCTGTCAGCAGGAGAAAGCTTGGAAGGAGGGCCTAATTTGATGTTTTCCTTGCTTGGATGAATCTCTTTGATAACCCTGGCCACAGTAGACTTCCCTAGACCAGTTTGGGAGGATATCTTCCTAGCAGAAAGGCCAGATTCAGAGAGAAAGAGGATATTAGCTCTAGCAGAGGTAGAAATGGGCTTCATAGTAAAGTAGGGTTAACTGGATAGAATCTCTGCCCTTTATAGTGCTCAGGGTTATGTAAGTTACATAATGAGACAGGGTTGAAGCACAGCACCCATCAGAACATTATGTTATTTACCAAATGATGACTGATAACATCAGGATCAAATAAGTGTCCCAATGACATGTCATTTTGAAATGGTTATATCTCAATCACATGGCAACCAAATCACATGACTAAG
>JBBPLS010000094.1:0-70203 GCA_038089895.1 Boletellus ananas | reverse complement strand
TCCTGCAGTTCCTCTATAAAGTCCTCCCACCACCTGAAGGAGCGGTGATCGAGTAGCGTGTATCTGGCTGTACCTGCACTCGGACACCCACAATTGGCATAGCTGACGCTGGTATCGTAGTTATTCCTATATTCATATTGGCCAGACGACCAGCTGCAAGTTCCTGCACTCCCATAATGAAATATGGAAAGATTAAGCCTCAGTGCATATACAGCATCCTCGCACTTTTGATGCTAGCTGAGCAAGGAAAGCAGATCGCTTGCGCTGATCTGTTCGATCTCTTTGAACCACGGTGGGATGAGCGGCCCCGCTAGCATGTGTTTTGCAGCAGGAAGGGTCTCTGTCGACGGCGGGCGGTTGCAAAGCACCGCCAAGGCACTTCCTCGGTTGGGGCTCACAGTCGCGCGGTGAACCTTCTTCTCGACGGTATTCAGAGAGTACTTCCTTGCTGCCTCGAGATCATCCAAGGCATCCCTCAGCGATTTTATCCTGGGGTCGTCCATCAAGGTGTACGGGTAACAGAAGCGGAGGGCGTCAACGAATCTTGCTATTTTCCGTCACGGGAATGACAGCAAGGCCACCTCTGACCGTGATCTTTTGATCCTCGCTCGCTTGGGCAGGCTGGGGGTTATCGAAGAGAGATTCAAAGAATGGGGGTGCGAGGGAGAGGAACTGCTTCTATGCAGACTTTGGCAGTAACCACGAGCTCGATGCCATCGGTCCAGTGGCACACACCGCCTTTTTTCTTGGTAGAGCAGGCAAGGCAACCAACCTAGAGAGGACGACGATGTTTTAGAGCAAGTGTGGCAGCATGCCTACGCCAGTGAAGTAGTACTAGTAGTTTGGCACCTTGTCCTCATCCCTTATATATACACGTCTCTGGGGCCTGCGATTGAAACATCAACAGCTTATAGCCCTTCACAGCGGGCGGCTTTGCTAGTCACAATTCGAGAGTTATTCGAGAAACTACTTCATCCACTTTTCTGGCCAACAGCTCGAAAAAGTCCCGCATGCCCTCTGAAATATAGGCAGAACATGTTAGGTAGTTGTCTCATTTCACGTTCTGCACCGCCTTCGCTCTGCATGGCCTCTCGAGCAGCGCGAAAAAGGTTTGCTCCATAAAGTCTTCCCACCATTGGAGCGACTCCAACCCGAATACCTGGTACTTTGGTGCAGTCGATCTTGAACATCGACACTAGATCCCATCATAACACTTTCTGTCGGGGTATTTCCCGGAGAGCCATGCGCACCCTTGACGACTTCTGTAGTGGAATAAGATCCACGACAGATCGCTCTTCAATCCGTAGACAGCAACCCACACTCTCGATGATAGCTGAGCACTGCAAGTAGTTCGGAAGCCGTGATGAGATTGATCTCCTTGAACCACAAGGGGATCGGGGGTTGTGTCAACGTGTACCTCGCCGCGAGCAGCACCCGCTCTTGTAACTGTGCCCTGCGTGCGATTGTAAAACGCCGGAAAGGTTCTGCTGCAAGTATCTCGGGATTCAAAAGCGTACAACAGACCTTCTCAATCATATCAAGAGAGTACTTCTGGGCAGCTTCAAGGACGCGGATGACATCCTCGAACACTTCGAGGTGTGGATCGTCGACGAGAGTGGATGGGTAGCAAAAGCAGAGGAGAGCGCTAATGGTCTTGTTGTCTTCAGCCATGGGAACGACGAGACCATCCTTGGTCCTCGGTTCTTCGCTTGCTTCGGCAGATTGGGGGATTTCGTAGAGGGTCTCAAAGAATGGGGATGCGAGGGACAGAAACAATTTGAAGGCGCGAAAGTCGGCATTGTCTGACGAACGCAAAATGATGGTTGCCTTTGGGTAATTGAATGGCGGGTGAGCATCGATAGGGGCACTCGACATGATCAAAGACACCCGGGTGCTGATGTGATCGGCTGTCGGCGAGAACTAAGAACTTACCGAGGTGATGCACTCACGCTAACAACGCTGGGTTCTAGTACTGCATGACGTCAGCGATGGCAAATTCGAGACGTCTGTAACCTACGGCGCCTGGCATGCCAGCCAACTCGCCTAGGAAAGACTGCTTGTCGCCTCCACTTGAAACGGCCGAGACCATGCGGCGAGCGAAGTGAAATTTGTTGATGTGTAACGCGCGATTCGAAGCATGGCCTTTGTGCTCTAGCTAGCGTACAGGAATCGGAACACTAGCATCAATTTGATCTAGAGAAGACTTCGCAAAGGTAATTTTCTACGCATGGTAGCAGAGCGCACCTTGAAACGCGCTTCATCTATTTCCTGGTCCAACGGGTCGGGAAAACCCCACATGCCCTCTGGAATTTGGGCGGAACAAGACTGGCACCCACGCTCTCTGAGGCTCTGCACCATCCTGATCATGCAACTCTCCGCAGTAACTTGCCCTACACGGCTCGCGCGGTGTTACAAAGGCTTCAGTTATGGAATCCTCCCACCGTTGGAGTGAGTGCGATTCAAATAACTTGAATTTTGGTGTAGGCGATCTTAGACATCGATACCCACTGTAGTTGATTTTACCATGCTTCGCTCCATCGGCGTATTTCCCAGAGAGCCATGCGCAGCCCTGACTGCCTCCATAGTGAAATCCGACAATTCATGCTTCAATCCACGAACAATCTCCACATTCTCGTGTGTAATACAAGCAGATCAGAGGCTGTGATGAGGTCGATCTCCTTGAACCGCGAAGGGACCAGCGGCTGCGTCAATGCGCACTTTACAGCGAGTAGTGTCTCCTCCTAGAACTGTCCCCAAGTGGCGATCGCGAAATGCCAGCGAGGCTTAGCTGCGAAAATCTTTGGATTAAGAGCGTACGACAGGTCCCTTTCTTGATCACATGGAGGGGATTTTTTTTTTTGGCAGCATCGAGAATGAACATGACGTCCCCGAGCGCGCCAAAGTGTGGGTCGTCGACGAGCATGCATGGGTAGCAAAGACAGAGGAGAGCATTGAGAGCATTTCTGTCTTCCGCCACGGGGACGGCGAGACCATCTTTGATCTCCTGGTCCTTGCTGGGCTGAGGAAAGTCGAAGAACGGCGACGCAAGGGAAAGGAAGAGCTTGAAGGCACGAAAATCGACAAATGATACTCACCTTTGGTCGAAGGGCGTAGTAGGGCAACTGAGCGACTTGAACCATGTGGGTAGGGACTGAAGCACCGAGTATACGACGACACGCTGCTTGAATGCATAACAGAGGTCTTTGCAGGTAACGTGAAGGTCAGGTGCGCTGGCACGTGACTTTGTATGCACGACCCGACGCGTGGTCGCTTCCATCCACCACGACGCGCGCCATGTCGGACGCCCTGCTTGTCGAGTGCCCCATTCATCTTGACGCGGTGTCCATCACAGACATCTTTGTCTTCAGATGCGGTAATTCCACGATTCCGTCTCGGATCCCCTTCGTGGGTGCTGACGGGATGCGATAGGACACGGATTTTGTGAGCCTTGCCTGGAGGAACATTTCGCCCATCAGGCACAGTCGAGTCGTCTTTCGTGCCCTACATGTCGCAAGCCCGTCAAACGCAGAGAGGCTTTTCCCCTGTTCCTTGTCTCCGCCCAGCCGTCGACCGGAAACACCGACAGTGATCGTCCGACACAAGAATCTTCTTATAATCGAGTGAAAAGGGAGCTCAAAGAGGTCAAGGCCGCACATGCAAACTGTTCAGAACAGTTTGAAGAATTACAGCGTGAAGTCGATGCTCTCAGACGAGACGTCGCCTTTCACAATCAAACGATGCAACACCTTCGGGGCCGATACGAGCTACTGGAGGGACGACTTGCAAAAGAAGCAGAAAGCTCTACACGCGAAAAGGAAGAGAGCAGCCGAATGAAAGAGGAGGTGACAAGGCTCCAAGTTGAAAATCACAAGACTTCTAGAGCTCTCGAGGACGCGTTAAGGGAGGTACAGGTACAGCTTGAACGGGTGAAAATGTTCCAGGGTTGTATCGAGCGGTATAAGCACAAGGTACCCCATTTGTCGTCACTTCTACCTCTAGACTTATGCTCCACCCGCAGTGCAGTCTTGAGAGGAAGAAAAGAAAGGCGGTCGAGAACGCTAGCCACCGCCTGTTACCCAAGCAAGATGATGATTCGTTGATGGTGGTCGATGCGAATGCCCCTGACATGCTGCATCAAGACAAACCTGACTTTGGATGGCTAGATGATGCCTGTAGAGTAAAGGGTGATCAGCTCAGTATTCCAGACGATGAGGATCTGGCATCGGAAAGGGGCAGCGAAGATGAGATTCAGTTCGGTGAGCCCGATATCCATGGAAAACAAAGGGTAAGATCCCGAGAATGGAATGCGCCTGACGTACCCAATACTTACTGGGACCCCAGGAAGCTCAAGCACCAGGACCACCTCTTCAATTTCGTTCTGATTGGAACCTCGGACTAGAAACCTTGGCTGGACCATCGTCTAGGATCACTCGAAAGCAAAGGCATGGAAGTAAGCAGGTGGGCGGAGGCAGGACTGTCAAGGTGAAAATACCGGTGAGGACGGGGAGTCGCGACCCAGTCGAAAGTCCATTGGTTATTGACAGGCAGGGCCGTATCAAAGGCACCGTTTCTCTGGGCTCTAGACAAAAGTTCAATTCAAAAAGTTGAAATACGTGCAGGTCACGATAAAAGCTATAGTCGCTGTTTAACATAATTTGTCTCCCTACGCCTGATATTCCCGGGGGCAATCTCTGGATTGTAGCATCAGAATAGAATGCAATTCGACCGCTCAAGCTCAAGCTCCTGCACATGAAATCGGACCGCAGGGTCGACCACCACCGTCTCCCCGTGACTGACTTTGTAATCGGTAACTGCCATAGCGCCGTCCTTGTTCTCAAGAGATCTGCTCTCATGCACACTCGTCCTGTACTAAAGATTCTTCGCTATAGATACTTTTCCACATCTCTTCAAGAACTGTCCCAAGAGTGTACATCACTAAGTGGGTGTACTCCTGGCCACCTCTTCGTCCATACGTATTTTCTCCACGTAAACAAAGGTGAGGATGATCAGATCCAACATGTGTATCACGTCAGGATTGACCTCTAGATACGATTTTGGCCTACGAAAGATGTGAGACACGTCTCGGTGATATCTTGCCACCTCGATCTTGGACCCGTCATCCCGAAACAACTGACGAAAAGGAAATGTTCAGAAACATCGGACCAAAGCTACCCTTTGGGGCTCACCACCACTTCGTAGGTCAACATATCCCACCTGTACGAGCAGCCGTCTGGACCTTTGAACGTCCGTTTGCTGCAAGCGATACATCCATGAAGACCGCCCGTAAATTCTGCGAGGAAACGGATAACACACTTTCCCAAGATCCCTTTCCTCGGGAGGAAATCCTTGGACCGCATCTCCTCGCCGTCAAGTCGGAATACGGTCGACCGAAGTATATGCCATTCAATCTCCCCCATGACTTTGAACTGGTCGCGCATGTCCGTCGGGTCCTCGTTGGGCACGATTTTATGGATCGTGGTCTTCCTAAGTTCGGTGAGGGGATGTGACGTCTTGTACGTCACCTGGTCCACTTCGTTGGTGAAGACGGTGTTGAGCACATAGTCGGAGGACAGGGTGAGTCGCATGGTGCGGTCGGGCCAAGTTTATGGCGTGGAGCGGAGTGGACAGGGCGGCTTTTATGTGAACCCTGGAGCTTCGGTGACTCGAAGTTGCCACTGGTGCGCATCGGCAGGTTGTCAATTGGCCGTGGTGTGCTGTGCACTGCACTTTGGTCTGCAGAGTTGCACCGCTCGACATGACAACCCACACCCTCCCGTCGACATTGAAGACGATGACGCCGACTACGGAGGTGCTTTCTCATTTCGCGACAGCCTATACCAGCGACATCCACATTATAGGCAAAACCGCCGATGGCCCGGGGATGATTGCTCCAACATTGCTTGAGTACGTCTTAGTTGCATTGGTCACTCCACAGCATCAACTGGTCTGCAGGCTGTGTACTACACACTCACTTGGCTGCACCGCCATTGTGTTAGGTTCTTGTCATAGCCATTAGTTTGCTCTAAGGCCACGTGCATTGCGAGGGTATACCGCACTGACAAGATACCTTCCCATCACCTGTGCGTCATTGCCGCACGCATCCACACCAAGGGTTCAGTCCGTGTCAGTCTCGGGCGGTGAGCGCGTTGAAGGCGTTTTCGCGTTGCCGTAAGACACACCCAGGTCATCGGTTCATCTGCGTCAAAGTCAAAGACAGTAAGGAGTAGCCGAGTAAGTTCAGCACGTATCGTCAGTAAATCGATGTGGTCAAGTAATCGAGCATGCGTTGGAATGACGATGGGTGTTCAATGAGCGAGAGACGACTGCTGGGGTCGAGGGATGATGTCAATACCGACGACAGAGAAGAGGACGATGGAGTTGCCCATAGCATAGAGGGACCGCACGGTTTCGGCGATGAAAGAAAGCGGAGAAAGACAGCAGGTAGCGGTGTCCGTACGTTCAGGAACCCCCGCGATCTCGGAAGGTGGATCGAGAGGTGGTCGAGTACGACGGCTCGCTTCGAGATGGAGGACGTATACACTGCTCCGAGCACAGCTCAAGTGATAAAAGGTCAGGTCGACGTCGAACACAGGGAACCATGGTGATGGTCGACGGTAGACGTGACCCCGTCGATCGGTGGTGGAAGCAAGGGTCACGAAGTCGAGACGGGAGCAGCGCCGCGTTGTTCTTGGAGCACGGAAACGGGGGCGCAAAGGACGAGCGCCAGCAGGTCGTTGTGTCGACGTGGGTAGTGGCGCGCATCGACTTGCAGACTCGCCGGCGCATCGTCGTCGTCGTCTAAATGGAACTCACGCCGTACACCACACCAACAGGTACGCGCGAAAGACGATTGCACGAGGATGTGCTGATCTACGAGACAGGCTTCCTCCTGCCCTCTATCCATGCTGCCCCTCCCTTCTTCACGTGAGATTGACAGTCTTGATAACAGACAGCGGGATGAACGTCACTGTCGTTAGAGAACAGCCAACTCCCAGCACTCGGAACCTCTTTGCCGATCACTGGACGCGACTGATCCTTTCGTATGCACGACACCGTCGGCTCTTTACTCTTCGCGTCGAGGATGCCGAGGCACCGGGAAGCGACTGGGACGAAATACTTCGCAACGAACGGATAAATCGTAAGTCACTCGCGCGCTCCAACGCTGACGCCCTGAAACACGCCCGACCGCCTGATCAGGTCGTGTGCTCCCTTCGTATCTCTCGTCCTTGCTTGCCACGCTCGTCTCGAAGAACGCGGCAGTCTACGAGCCCGCCAAACAATCACGTTCTGTGCTGCTGTTCTGGAGACAGCCCGAGGAATGGGCAGAGGCTCTGCACACATGGGTGATTCTCTTTGCCACCCTTCTCTTTCGCGCTGACCTGCTTGCCTTGAAGGCGACGGCATCGGGGCAGCTAAACACGATACTAACGTTTTACGAGATAACGGATCCGCCTGTTTCATCTCCCCTCTCTGGATTACCCCTTCCGCTGTTGCGCAGAGCGATCAATATACTCGCGCGTTCTGGACGGGCTCAGATTATTGGGGTTTCCGATGGCGAGGGTGTCAGGCTGTTTGCAGGCACGAAGTGATAGACATCGTTGTTTGTCTTCGCTTGGACCGTGGAAATAGACGAGGTTGGAGGGTCGGGAAGCGCCGAATGTCTGTGCAGTACATGAGATTAGAGTTTCAGCCACACTCGCCATCGACAGAGGCCCTCAATACTCTCGACAGCAACAAGATAACGCCGAGACGACCGCCATGGCGAGTCCAGTTCCATCTCACGTTCACGCTCACTGAACGTCTGTTTAGGCCGAGCAAAAGACGACACCAACCAACCCCATGAAAGAGCTCCGGATCGAAAAGCTCGTCATCAGTACGTCCCTCTCTTCTTTTCTGAGTTTTCTGTCCGACCCTTTGCACAGACATTTGTGTCGGCGAATCGGGCGATCGCCTGACCCGTGCCTCCAAAGTCTTGGAACAGCTGACCGGCCAAACGCCCGTGACGTCCAAAGCCCGGTACACCGTCCGGACGTTCGGGATCCGTCGCAACGAAAAGATCGCCGTGCACGTTACCATCCGTGGGCCCAAGGCGGAGGAGATCCTCGAGCGCGGTCTCAAAGTGAAAGAGTACGAGCTCAGACGGAAGAACTTTTCGGACACGGGCAACTTTGGGTTCGGGATCCAGGAGCACATCGACCTCGGCGCGCGGTACGATCCCGGCATCGGTATCTTTGGCATGGACTTTTACGTGGTTATGGGGAGGCCGGGCTTGCGTGTCGCGAAGAGAAAGGAGCGCAGGGCGCGCATCGGATTTGGTCACCGCGTCACCAAGGACGACACGATGTCTTGGTTCAAGCAGAGGTTCGACGGCATCATCTTGGTGTGTGCAGTTGTATCGTGAATGTAGGATTGCCTCTGACTCTCGCTTCCTCTAGAAATGAACGTATTTCCTCTCCGCCCTCGTCGCGTGGAGGACCATTATGTATGCATGGCACTATATGACTACACCTATTATGTGCAACAGCATGCTCTCGACAACCAAAAATGGATCGTTTTTTTCACTATCCACCCCACGATGCAAACGATGATGGCCCCCGAACTCGTTTGTAGAGAAGATTTGATTATGCATCGAAAACCCGAGTGCAGATAGTACCCCGTACATGCCCCCATACAACATAGATAATATATACACCATCCCAGTCCAGCATCCGATGTCATGACATAAAGAACCATCTCCACCTCAGCACTCTCACCTTGATCCCGTCCCGTGGGGATCCTCCGTCAATGTCCATCTTGTCGTCTGCGTGCTGGGCACCCTTGATGAAGACCATGTCGCTCTCAAAGGAAAAGTCGTCGTCGGAGAGGTCCGTTCCCAGGATTTCTACCCCCGGGAATGGGCTGGAAGGCGGAGGTGTCGGTGTGGGTTTCGGCGGCGCCACCTCAGTCTCGTCGCGCTTGGCGTTGGGATCCCGGCAAGTTCCAGACCTGCGAGGATCGCCCGCAGCACCGCTCAAAGGTAGCGGATCGTCACCCGACGTCCCTCGTTCCTCCGAGGCCCCACGGAGCGCAGTCTTGGACGGATCTCGCGTCTTCAAAGCAGCTTCGACAGGTGGTATCGACGGTGTCGACGAAACCGGGGGAGCCGCTTTCCGAGACGGCACGTCAGGCGGCTCCCCGCGTCGCTTCAGCGTCATGAGCGTGTATCGTGGCTCGTCTCGCATCCAGGTGACGAGGTAAGTCTCGCTGAAGCTCTCAAACACGAGTCCCCTTCGTGATTCCTCGGGGGCATCCACCTCTACGTGGTCGTCTGTTTGGCTTTCCTGGGCCACCGCAATCTTCCGACGTTTGGGTGGTGGTGGGCCGACAACCGAGTCTGGGTAAAGGTGGGGAAAGAGCGCCCACTGGACAACTTGCGCGTCGTACTTGAACCTGGACACACGTCAGCCCGTGAAGATAAGTCGGGTGGGCGCAAGAGCACAGACCCAACCCCAGTTTTGAACCTCCCTCCGTCGGAAACACCAAATGAGATCGTCATCGCTTGCATCTTTTTTGCTTCCTCGGTGATTACGGTCGCCTCGGACGACCCCGCCTTCTTCATTTCCGTAAAGTCAACGTTGAGCCGTCGCCTCTTTGGTGTATTTGTCACATCGGACAGGGGCGGAGACGGTGATGGAGGAAGACCCAGAATATCCGCCCGACGCTGCGCGTACTCCGCTAACCGCTGTGCACGGTTTCGGATTCCCAGTCCGGGAGCGACGTGCGCGTTTTGCTAAAGTGTACGCATTAGCAAGGGTCGCCGTGGTGACAGGCGTCACGATAACAAACCTCGACAATATCAACGCTGATGACCTCGAACGCACTCCCATCGTGGCCCCATCCCCATCCGCAACTGACACACCCTCTTCCGTCGTCCTCGGCTTCTTCGAAACTCGTCATCCGAACAGCGCTATCGCCCCTCCCGGCACTCTCCTCACCGTAAAATGATTCCCCCCATCCGCCGATGAAACGACTCGCCCAAACTCCCCCTGCATATCCAGGTGGCTGAGGGTCGTTGTTGGAGGAAGATGTAGAAGGGACCGAGGAAGCAGGCGGTGGGAGAGGCGTGTTAGTACGCGTGCGAGGAACACTGGCAGTTCCATTCACGTGGCCGTTGGTGCTAATACCATTCATGCCAACACGAGCGTCACTTTGCCCGCTTTTGACAGCTCCAGAAGCCGAAGCTAGAGTGGGCACGAGTGCGAGTACGACGCGTATCGTTCGACCTTCCTTCTTTGCTCTAGCAATACCGCTCCACGTCAAAAGGCCAGCATGCACTGCGCATTGGATGACGTCAGAGTCATCTGTATAGACGCGACGTCGTGAGAAAGAGTATGTCGACGGAGTATATGGGAAAGGTGGTGGTGGGGGTAAACCACCACCCCAAAGGCGGAACTTTTGGGGTCGTGCAGGGGGAAGAAAAGAAGGTGGAACAAGGATCGTAAGGCGGAGCTCTGTGGGTATCTGTGTCGCCGTGGGGGCAGGCTGCGGAGCAGATGCCAAAGAGCCTGAGCTAGAGCCAGCGTCGGTTGGTTTGGCTTCACTCGGCTTGTCCTCTTCCACGACAGGTGTAGGAATCCATTCCGGGAAATAGTAAGGAAACGGCGTCCGTGGCCAAACGTACGTTCCAAGGCTGACGAACGGCTTCTTCTCTCTTTCCTGCCTGGCTTTCGCGAGTTCGTCTGCACTGGGAACGCGTTCAAGCATCTCCAATCGCTCGCGTTCGAGCATTTCCATTCTCTCGCGCTCGAGCAGTTCGAATCGTTCGCGTTCCAACCTGGAGAGGCGCTCGCGCTCCACGATATCAAGTCCTCCTCCGAATCTGTCGCGTTCGAAGAGCTCGTTGAGTTCTCGTTGAATTGCCTCGAAGCGTTCCCGAGCCTCGAGTCGTTCCCGTTCGACCTCCATAGGCTCCCCTTCGTGGCTTGCGGCGTTCATCGGCTCCCGTTCCATGTCTATCATGCTACCTCGCTCTCGTTCCATCAGTTCCAATCGTTCCCGCTCGCGTTTTTCTATCAATTCCCGGTCAGTGCTAGGTCCAGCGCAACGTTCGTCACGTTCGCGCTCAACCATCGGTGCGTCGGGGACCCTCCGATCCTTGTCACCTTCCCTTTCCCTAGAAGGACCAGCGCCGCCTGCACTGGCAACCTCGATCCCTCTCTCTCGATCCCTCTCCATCGCTTCGAGATGGTCGCGGTCCCTCTCGAGCCCAAATGCTTCCGCCCGTTCACGGTCCACTATATCAAAATGGTGTCGCATGGGCATGCGTTCACGGTCACCCGGGCAGTCTGGCACGACTCTTTCGCGCTCCAGAACGACGCGCTCAGGAGGTGGAGCACGCTCCCGTTCGTGCATGACGCGATCCCTGTCGTTGATAACCATACGTTCTCGCTCGTGGAAAGTT
Source organism: Boletellus ananas (assembly GCA_038089895.1). Taxonomy (NCBI): domain Eukaryota; kingdom Fungi; phylum Basidiomycota; class Agaricomycetes; order Boletales; family Boletaceae; genus Boletellus; species Boletellus ananas. The sequence continues at coordinate 58,763 of JBBPLS010000094.1, read as the reverse complement.
CTGTCCCTCTCGGACACCCGCTCGAGGTAGGGGCGGTCCCTATCAACGAGAGCCATGCGCTCGCGCTCAAACATTGCCCTGTCTCGTTCGACCATTACGCGCTCCCTGTCGGCGAGAGCGATGCGTTCATTGTCGCGTTCTGGCATGGGTATGCTGATGCGTTCGCGATCGGACATCCTTTCGCGGTACTGTCGTCGGCCGAACTCGCGCTCTCTGTCCCAGGCTAGCTGCCGCTCGCGCTCGCTTATGAGCTGAAGTTCACGTTCCCGAGGGTGATCGTGTGGTGGAGGAGGGGGTTGGTGGAGCGGCCCGGGAGCACCTGGTCCAGTCGTACTCGTACCGGCAAGGGGGGGCACGCTAGCCCCGCCAACGATCATCCCATGAGGAGATGGTATACGAGAGTGTGTACGGCGTTCGCGGTCTCGCTCCCTCTCGCGATCGTGGCCACGAGGTGGCATCCCTGGACCGGCTTCCCCTTCACGGTGTAACGCAGCGACGCGTTCGCGTTCACGGTGGATATGCATCTCCCGCTCCCGCATCTCTCGCTCCCGCAGCATCGGCATGCCTTCCATTTCCCTCGGCGTGAACTCGCGTTCGCGCTCCATCATCCTCTCCCGTTCGCGCGGTGGGGGGTGCATTTCCCTCTCTCGTTCCCTCTGCATCGCAATGTCCCTCTGACCCAAGTCGCGCTCGCGTTGGGGAAGGAGCATGCCTTGATCCCTGGGCACCTCTCTCGGCCGCTGACGCTCCCGCTCTCGTAGATATGCAGTCCGCTCGTGATCGGGGTGGTACCCGTATTCGGGGTCGCGCGCCGGGTCCAGGTCCTTCTCTCGGACCAAATCACGTGGAGGGCCACCCATCGGCATGTCACGCTCGCGCATTGGGTCCCACTCGGAAGGATGTGTCTGGAACTGGCCCTGTCCTGGAAGTAGGGATGAGCCTTGTCTGTGTGGATGCGAGAGTGGTGGTGGTGGGTGCATGCGGTCCCTGTCATGTGGCGGGCGTTCATGGAGAAGCGGGAGCATCCGGTCTCGCTCGTTTGGGGGCGGTATGCGGTCATGTGGCGGAAGACCTGCGGTCATACGATGATTTGGACCAGGGGGGGATTGTTGTATTTGGGCGGGTGTTCGCAGGGGTGGAGGCGCCTGGGAAGGGGGCGGACGGCCAAGTGGGGACATCCTGCGGATATGTTGCGGAGGGCGGTCGCGCTCGTGAGGGGAAGGTATCAGTCTATCATGTGCGGGAGGCAGAGGTCGATCGTGGGAGGGTGGGATTGGGCGATCATGAGGGGATGCATTCGGACGGTCGCGCGGAGACGGGAGTGCCCTTTCTCGGTCCCGTTCCCTGTCAAAAGGGCCACCTACGACTCGCTCCCTGGCCGCGTGACGGATGATGTCCATATCCTCTTGTTGACGTTCGCGCTCACGATGTTCCCATTCCTTTTCTCTGTCTCTGCCGGACCTGAAACCGCCGGGGCTAGTGCTGGGGTGGGCAGAGGACGGGCCGTGTGGTTGAACTTGCGCCTGGAGAGCGGGACGAGCCATCTGTTCATCGGCAGTGCGTTTATCAAGGATGAGGACGCCGGCAGCAGTCGTCAACAAGGGCTTTGATTGAGGAGAGTGGGCGGCTGGAGGAAGCAAGGCGGCACGAAGAAAATAAGTACGAGTGAAGCAGCAAAGAGTCCGATCGTGAGAACGTACCAATATTGGAAGGTGTGGAGCCTCCACTCGCATGTGCACGTTGGACTACAGGGCTGCGCTCTACGATGACGAACAGGAAAAAAAAGTGCACGAACGAGGATGGGGAAGAGACATGAAAGACAAGGGTGTGATCAGCGCGCATCTAAAGCGGGGGACGGAAAGCCTACCTGAGCCGGGCATAGCCGGTTTGATTTGAGCGGGAGGCTGCTGGTGGTGGGATGGGCGAGCATGGTGTGACGCCGGTCCCAAATTGGACACGGTGAGCGGGGAGGACCCCTGGCGCGGGACTGGGCTGGGACCCCAGGAAGCGTGAGGGTGCACGTGAGGAGGGGCGGAGGGAGACGGATGCTGCAAGCTGGCCATTGCGGGGGTGGGATCGATGGGGGACGACTGGATCTGTGAAGGGGGACGGGGAGTGATACGGTGCATCGGAGGAGGGTCTGAACGGGAAAAGGGGTGGGGCGGGTAGTACGGGCTGGGCTGAGGGGGATACGGCGCTGGGGAGGGCTGGGAGGAATGTGGGTGTGGGTGCGGGTGCGGGTGCGGGTGGTGGAGCTGGTGCTGGGACTGGGGGGAGGCGGAGGGGAGAGATGGAGCGGCTGATGGAGCGGGCGGGGGAGACTCGTGGTGGAGTGCGGGCGGCCGTCTGCGGTGCTGCGAGGGCGAGTCCTGGAGGAGATCAGAGACGTTCATGCTTGCGATGGCGGGGAGGGAAGGAGAAAAAAGCGGAGAGGAAGAGGGCGAGGAGGACGAGATGAGAGGGAAGGAAGAGGAACCAAAACCGAGGGCAAAAGGAAAGGCGAGCAAAATCAGGTTCATTTCAATTAGATTCACATCTCACGATCGAGATCTCTTCCCCACGTGGTCAGATCGAGATCAGTCGCTCTGGGTGATCGCTTGTCGTCTCCCTGCCCTTATCTCGTGGGCGCGGTGCCAGACGACTCATGCCCGTCCACGTTTCAGCGGCCGTATGGATACAATGAAAGCCGAGCCAGCTCTGGTGCGCACACACCTCATGTCGCCGACCAGTCACCTGACCCGCAGCCTGGCAATTTGGGCGTGCTCATCCACTGTACGATAAGATATCACTTCCGTTAATAGTACTCCGCGTCCGGACGGAGCTTTGGCACTTTGGCCCGGATCACGTCCAGTATTACACATATTACCAGTATGCGCGCGCTGCACCCGTGCCCGCTCATACTCGAGGGCATCCTTTTTCCCACTCACCGCAAACATCCGGTGTGACGTATGAAGAGATATTTCATCAAACGTCCACCTATGGATATCATTTCCCACGGATGGCGCACTGCACTCCTGCGTCCCGTTTTGATCGCGACGCTTGTGCGGCTTCTCTCCGGGCCTACGATGAGACACCTGCGCATTAGCCGCGCAGCAGTGCAGATACGGATACCGCACGCTGCAGGTGCTCGTTCAACCTGATATCTGCTCCCCCGACAGCTTCTGCAAAGCCCAGAGGCAGCCAAACGTTACTTGCTCGCCAAGTCAGTTACTTAATTCCAAGGACGCGATAGTATACGTAACGTGCCGCTTCGTGACGCCCAAGATGGCCGAGACAGCATTCAAAATCTCTGTGTCCGAGGGTCAACTCGACATTCTCCGCAGGAAACTCGAGCTGGCCACCTTCCCCGACGAGCTCGATGACGCTGAATGGAAATACGGTACGCCGCTCGCCGACGTCAAGAGACTCGCCGAACGATGGAAGAACGGGTACGACTGGCGCAAGCACGAGAAGGAGCTCAACGAGGAGCTGCCCATATTCACTCGGGACATCGACGTCGACGCGTTCGGAACACTGAACATCCACTACGTGCACAAGAAGAGCACCGTAGCGAACGCCATTCCGTTGCTGTTTTGCCACGGATGTGAGTCCGGCCACACTGTCTCGTGTGCCGCAGTAACTCAACTACGGACCACAGGGCCCGGGAGCTTCTACGAAGTGCGGAAGGTACTCCCATTGTTGACCGGGTCGTCTTCAGAGCACCCTAGCTTCCATGTGGTGGCCCCGAGTCTACCCGGGTATGGATTCTCGGAGGCACCTCGGAAGCAAGGATTTGCCATCAAGCAGTATGCCGAGGCATGTTCTCACCTGCCCATCGTACACAGACACTCATCTGTATGAGCAGGTCGCACACAAGCTGATGCTGGCATTGGGGTACGACGAGTATGGTCGGTCCACCCAGGTCAAGGTCGTCGAATGGCACACTGATCTTGTCCCTGTAGTCACGCAGGGCGGAGATTGGGGGTCCTGGGTATGTTTGCATGGCGGCTTCCTCTTTCACAGAATATTCAATTATTCTAGATTACGCGTCACATGGCAGTAGAGTATGGGGGAAAGCACGACAAGGCCTGGCACACGAACATGCCATTGTGAGTGTTATGGGTTATGTATTAATATTAATAATATTAATGCCGTTAATGACATCCGGGGCTATCTCAGTGGTCTGCCCCCGTCTCTCTTAAAGGAGCCATTGTCGTTCCTCGCATTCCTAGTTACTCCGTGGACTGCGAAGGAAAAGGAAGGTCTGGGACGTACACTGTGGTTCCGGTCCCGCGGTAGTGGTTATATGGCACAGCAAGGGACACAACCTCAGACGCTCGGTTATTCGTTAGCGGATAGTCCCGTCGGGTTACTTGGATGGATCTACGAGAAGCTGCACAACTGGACGGACAACTATCCGTGGGAGGACGATGAGAGTAAGCCGCACGATGCAGTTGATGCTCGATGGTACTGACATGGGGCAGTTCTGACATGGATATCTATTTATTGGTTCTCTCGTGCTGGCCCGGCTGCCTCTCTGAGGATATACTTTGAGTATTTCAAAGGTCAACCAGACAATCTGTCGCCAGGGCCCGAGTATCCAAAGATTCCGATGGGCGTTTCACTCTTTCCCAAAGAACTCTTTGTTTTCCCGACAGCGCAAGTCTTCCCGTTTCTCCCCCTTGACCTCTTCGAAAAGTTCTGATTTCTGGTTTCCTCTTACCAGTTGGATTCGTCGAGGAAACCGGATTGTAGCCGAATTTGAGCATGACAGCGGTGGCCACTTCGCGGCACATGAAAAACCAAGCGAACTGGTGGATGATCTGCGCAAGATGTTTGGAAAGGGAGGGGGTGCTTATGGAGTCGTTCCTGGAAAGGATGGATACGCGTGAGTACCTTTAACTGTTGGATTCCCGGGCGTGGTATCTGTGTGGATCAAACTTGTATGTTGTATCACAACTGACAAGGCGGACATTGCTGTAAGCTTGTAGACGATTCCATGTCATTGACTCGAGCAAGTTTCGAGTTCCCCACGGCTATCTAAATAATAAAGCAGTAGCTCGCGCGTGATCGTCCCCGCGTCATTGCACCCGACATGGAAGGTGGCGCGAGCTCCCCGCTCGATCAATTCTGACTGGCCGGCAAGCGCCCCTAACATCACTCCCGACACGGCGTGACTCAGCGGTTTCGTGTCAGCATGGAGCGTTCGCTTCGCTCCGTAATAGAAACGAACACCGGCCTCTCTTTGTACCTTATACCCCAGTCACTGTAGATGACGTCCTATGCGCCTTGACCTAGCTAGTCTATGACTATCATATCCACCATCCATCGTTAACGGCGCTCAGGAGAGGGGTAAACAGATAGACCGCACTCTCTTCGTGGAGCAAGCAAGCTGATGATCGCGTTCAGCTGATTTGCCTTGCAAATTTTGTTCTGCTATCGTCTTGTCACGATTCACGGCCTTGTCGTCTGACGAGCTCAGGCATCCAAAGGAAGAACGACGTGAATCGACCCACCAGAGTTCTCTTTCTCCGCATGAAGGGACCCGACCGTCTGTCTGAGGGTAACTTTCTCGGCCCCGATCTCGGCCCTCGTGCGTCGTATTTCGAGTATCTGCCATGGTCAACAGAGTTGTTCGTCAGGAACAAAGTATCTCCAGCGTCGAGCATTTGATGCAAGCACTTACATGGTCACAGCAGGCGGAGGGGAGGACAGAACTCAAATCATGCACATTAATGATCTGCTCTCCACCGAGCACCGGGCCATATTTTGCCGAGATAGCATAGAAAAAATATGGTACGAATGGTAAATAGGATCACCGATTTGCTTGTGCGTGCAAGTGTCCCAGATTGAGGCATGCGAACTGGTACCGACTGCGATGAACGAGCCAGTGCCTGGAGGAGGGAGGTGAGAAGAGGCACGGGAGCTGTACCGAGCATGCCAGATCGCGGTGAATGAAGGCGCTTGAGGACATCGTCGGGGACAACGGCTGCAGCGAGGGGAACGGGTGCTGGCACAAATGACGATGGAAGGGAGAGAGAAGGGGCATGTACCAAATGTACTAGACCGTGGACGAAAGGCGCTCGAGGACTCCACCATCGGTGGCAGCGGCAGCACCGCGGGTACTGACACCAATGGCGACAAATACAACGAGAAGGAAAGATGGAAGGAGTATAGCACTTGAGGACCCCGCCGTCCCCAACGGTAGCAGCGGGAACGGCGGCGACGGCGACGACGGGAAGGAAAAGGGGCGTGGGAAGGAATGCGGCCAGGCTTAGTCAGGCTATGCTCAGCCAGTCGGATTAGGGACACTGGGGCTTGCTCGCGTGTGCCACCTTTCAGCTATCCGCAGCCTCGTGAGGGGCCACTCTCCAACTTCACGATGGTCGCAGTGTCGAGCCCCTCTCCTGTTTTCCCGCTCTCAATGAGCGGCTTGATTACAGCAGACGAAATCTTTCGGAGAACGATCCAGCTACTACCGAAGTCTTTAGCATCTGCCGTTTCGAAATCGAGTGCGTGTATTTTTGTATCAGACCAAACGCAACTGAGGCTCGCGTTCAAGGTTCGTTGAAAACAATACTGGGTTATCTATTACTCCCTACACGCTCTGGCAACAGTACACACACGACCGAAGTAAGTGTCCCATTGTTAGGAAATTAACTGCATGCGCTGACTCATGAATATTAGACTTATCGTGTATTTGAGAATGTTACGACTGAAGAATACTTTGTGGTTGCATATTTGGTGCGGGACTATCGAGACGTCCTCTTTCACAGAAGACCAAGGTAAGTAGCTTGGCAGCGTGTATATCATGCGGCTGACTTACTGTCATGATAGGCTGACCTATGTTTCTTTGGACTCCATCCTCACCGTCGAGATGCCATGCCCCATCCATGAGATGTCGCTAACGGACTTCCGGGATTGTGTTTGTGATGCGCTACACAGCCTTCCGTACAGCAGATATACGCTTCGTGCAAAGGTTGAAACAAACTTTTCATTTCAGTCGCTGACGGACGGGTTTATGGCGACCGCTGATCTCATCGTCCTTCTCTCGTCTCCAACATGCCTTGAAACTCCTGAAATCCCTATCATCGTCGAATGCGCCTTCTCCCAGAATCGTGCCGACTTGTGGAAAAAAATGAAGAGGGAGATCGATGTGCACCCTGAGGTTGTCCTCCTCATAGCGATCATCATCACAGAATCGCCAGACTATCATAGTCCGAAGGAGGACTCAGAGGCATGGAAACAATTTGCACGGGAGGATATGTGCCGCAACGCCAAGAGCTTTCTCGGCCTCAGGGACCCCTGTGCCACCACTGATGCCCACATCAAGGTTGCTGGTCATCTGTGGTGCAACATCAAGTCTGTAGAGTACTTTATATGGGTGAAGGATAGTGTTGATCAGAAGATCGACATTGATCATGTTCATGGGGTGCACGGTGTAAGGACCTGATCTCACCTCATTCATTGGGTACATACTAATTCTAATATTCAGACCTTGTTTCCTGTCATCAGGATGGAGGAGGTCACGAAGATGGTTACCCAGGGACTGGTGAAGGCGAGAGATGCTATTGTCTCATTCTCTCGGAGACTCAACCCATCCATCAACACAATGGAGTTGGAGAATGCCGCTCTTTCTTTTTCTGTGGACTGGAGGCTCATTCAACTTGGCCTCGTATCTGCTGCTGGTCTGACTGCTCATGACCGATACCAAGATTGGTATCGACAGCAGTTTCAGGGACAGAAACGCCTCCACTCAAGTGACGAAGAATACAAGGACACTGGAAGTTGTTCATCAGATTCGATTTCGTGCTCTGATGGTTCATCAACCAACTCAACTCGTGCTTGTACTGTTGCCTTGCCATCATTCATGGTTCTCCGTTCTCAGAGGGTTATTAGGAGAATGTAAATTATGTGTGGTTGGCAGTTACTTGGTACACAATTTGTCGCCACCTTTCCCTTTCGTTTTGTACATTTCATAGAACTTAAACTCAAAAATTAAAATTTTGATTGGAGATTGCCATTTTAAATATGCTTTAAATGTCTCTGAAATCTTGATATCCCCCGTGTGCCGTGGGAAGCACAGCCCCATCATCTAATTCGTCCTCACCCCCAACTCTGCCCCCAGCCTCTTCGACTTGATCCCACAGGTTCGTTCGACCGGTTCGCTACCATCATCGTGTGCGCTGTTCGCGCTCTGAGGTTGTGGGCACGCTGTACTCTTGGAAGTGACTGGACCTCCTCCCTTTGCTCTGATCGTTCGTTGATGTCTTGCACATGTCCTTTCAAGCTAATCCAGGGTGGTTGCAAGGATCGTAGTCGCCGGTTAAGGGCATTGGCATACTTGTAACTCTCTAGGGTATGCTCTCAAATTATGTAGTTCCCGGTCTTACTCTCCACTACCACTGATCTTGATGGTCGACTCTGCGAATTTGTTCAATTCGAAGGACGGGTCCACTCGATAATGTCCCCAAACCCGGCGACGAACAGCCTCAGTTAACAATGCGAAGCCACCACTACAACTCTCTGGTTCAGCCTAGACACTGGCGGTGCCGTCTGGGAGCCCCTTTGCAAGCCTTTGCATTGTATACGTGTTTTCCGTCTTGGTCGAGTCCGTTTTGGCCGGGGGATCACGGTTACCACCATGGATGCACGCACGGTTCTCCCCGTGACCCAACATCAGCTCGGAGCGCGATGTACATACTGGCGCGGCAATGATCAGCGAAACCATCCCCTTCCGTCCAGGCGACTTCCCCACATGATCTCGATCTCGGAGGATTTTACGCGCTCTGGATGTCACTCAAGTTCAGGTGAGTCCATGTCCTCGATAGTTTGCACAACCCCCGGGGGAAGCCGTGCATCGCGGGATTCCTGTCGCTGCCAAGTCAGTAGCACGAGGCGGGATATAAATGCGTGCAACGTGCCGTTCTCACCTCGATCGCCATGACTGAGACAGCGTTTACGATCTCTGTGTCCCAAGGTCAGCTTGATACGCTCCACAGAAAGCTCGAGCTGGCCACCTTCCCCGACGAGCTCGATGACGCTGAATGGAAATACGGCACGCCACTCGCCGACGTCAAGAGACTCGTCGAACGATGGAAGAACGGGTATGACTGGCGCAAGCACGAGATGGAGCTCAACGAGGAGCTGCCCATGTTCACTCGGGACATCGACGTCGACGCGTTCGGATCACTGAACATCCACTACGTGCACAAGAAGAGCACCGTAGCGAATGCCATTCCGTTGCTGTTTTGCCACGGATGTGAGTCCGGCCACACTGATTCGTGTGCCGCAGTAACTCAACTACAGACCACAGGGCCTGGGAGCTTCTACGAAGTGCGGAAGATACTCCCATTGTTGACCGGGTCGTCTTCAGAGCACCCTAGCTTTCACGTAGTGGCCCCGAGTCTGCCCGGGTACGGGTTTTCGGAGGCACCTCGGAAGCAAGGATTTGCCATCAAGCAGTATGCCGAGGTATGTTCTCATCCACGGATCGGGTACTCACTTGTATGGATAGGTCGCACATAAGCTGATGCCGGCATTGGGATACGACGAGTACGGTAGGTTTATCCCAATCAAGGTTGTCGAATAGCACACTGATCTCGTTTCTGTAGTTACACAGGGCGGAGACTGGGGATACTTTGTATGTTTGCACGACAGCTTTCTCTTTACAGAACATTCACCTGTTCCAGATTACGTGTCACATGGCAGTAGAGTATGGTGGAAAATATGACAAGTGCTGGCATACAAACTTGCCAATGTAAATCTCACAAGTCGTCTATCAGTGTGACGACACTCAAGAGCTTTTTCAGTGGTCAACCCCCATCTCCGTTGAAGGAACCCTTGTCGTTCCTCGCATTCTTGGTTACACCTTGGACCAAGAAGGAAAAGGACGACCTAGAACGTACGCAGTGCTTCTGGTCTCGCGGTAGTGGTTACATGGCACAACAAGGGTCACAGCCTCAGACCCTTGGTTATTCGTTAGCGGACAGTCCCGTTGGATTACTCACATGGATCTACGAGAAACTGCACAACTGGACAGACAACTACCCATGGGAAGATGACGAGAGTGAGTCGTACTGCTCGGACCATGCTCCGCTGCACTGACACGGGACAGTCCTGACGTGGATATCCATTTATTGGTTCTCCCGCGCTGGCCCAGCCGCCTCTCTGAGGATATACTTTGAGTTTTGGAAAGGTCGACCGGACAAGCTATCACTACAGCTGCAGTATCCAAAGATTCCGATGGGTGTTTCGTTCTTCCCCAAAGAAGTGCTGGTTTTGCCGAAAGCGTAAGTCTCTCGATCCCCTCCACTGGACTTACTGAGTATATCTTTTTTTTTCTTCTTGGAAGTTGGGTTCGTCGAAGAAATCGAATCGTAGCTGAATTTGAACATGATAGCGGTGGTCACTTTGCGGCGTATGAGAAACCCAACGAGCTAGCAAGCGACCTGCGCACGATGTTTGGAAAGGAAGGTGGTGCGTACGGTGTCGTTCCGAACAAGGATGGGTATGCGTAAATGTCCTCGACTGCCGGACCACTGGACATGGGGCCTCGGCACATCAGGCTTGTACATCCCCAATCAATCCAAGAATGCTGATACTTGTTTCGAGGGTAATCCTGACCTTTACCGCCACAAAGCAAACAAAAGAAAACATGGATTGACCGCTAACTGATCATGCATATGCGCCCATACTTTGAAGGAAGGGCTGACGACGAGAAACATTGACAGACCCGGGGGGCTTAGAAGATGTAGCAACGAGTTTCTCCACACTCCGAGACATCCAAAGCACGAAGGCACAATAAACAGCTCAGTGTGATTTGCCACGGTGACTTGCGATCAACTCGCCCTCGTTACCGTAACCCAGCGGATCCACTCACGCGTTGGCCGTGACCTCGGTGGTCGTCACACGACGTCCTTCGTTGGGGGACCAAGTCGCAAGATAACCGATCTCGCTAGCCGTTCAACAGCCCTGAACCGAATAGACCGCACGGCGTCTGCGGTTCTTTCTCGGTGCGGCGACGTATTCGGCGACCGAGACAAGTCACGGTTGCGTAAAGCAAAGCAGGATCGAAATTACTCAAGCGTGATTGGTTCCCTCCGTTGGGGCTTTGCCGTCGGGGCCCACGGTCGTACATGTAACGTGAGAATTGCCCGATCGCCATCTGAGTATAAGCGGCGAGGGGAGAGGCGCCCGTGCTCGGGAACGGACAAACGCCCCCCACCAAAGCCCGAACCCGTAGTCGGACTCGCCGTTGTACTGCGGGAAAGCGATAAGTGTGGTTAAGGCGTTTAACAAGACCCCTGAGACAGTCAGGGAACTGTGTATTTTTGCTCTGGTGAGACGTGGATGAGGTACGTGTTCCAGACCTCCGCAAGTCGTGGGGAGCCGCCAGCGTATTGCCATAGTACAACACACAGGCTTGACGCATGCAGACTTCACGTTGAGGAATCCAAAAGCCAAATATATTCATGCGTACCCGTCCTTTCCGGGAACGATGCCATAGGCACCTCCTCCCTTTCCAAACATCTTGCGTAAATCGTTTACTAGCTCGTTTGGTTTTTCATGCGCTGCGAAGTGGCCACCGCTGTCATGCTCGAATTCAGCTACGATCCGGTGTCCCCGCCGGACCCAACTGCGAAACAAGAAAAAGGAGATTAGGTTGCCCCGAAAAGGGGAACTGAAAAACTTACGCCCTCGGCAACACAGCTAATTCCTTGGGAAAGAACGAAACACCCGTCGGAATCTTTGGATACACCAACCGCGCTGGCGAGTCACCCCATCGACCTCTCAAATACTCAAAGTATATCCTCAGAGAGGCAGCCGGGCCAGCACGAGAGAACCAATAAATAGATATCCATGTCAGAACTGCCCCATGTCAGTACGATCAAGCATCAACTGTATCGTGCGGCTTACTCTCATCGTCCTCCCACGGATAGTTGTCCGTCCAGTTGTGCAGCTTCTTGTAGATCCACGCGAGCAATCCGACAGGACTGTCCGCTAACGAATAACCAATAGTCTGGGGTTGTGTTGCCTGTTGTGCCATGTACCCACTACCGCGGGACCAGAACCATTGCATACGTGCTAGACCCTCCTTCTCCTTCGAGGTCCAAGGGGTGATAAGAGAAGCGAGGAATGACAACGGTTCCTTCAGCGGAGACGGAGGCACACCACTGAAACAGGCCGTACATAGATGTCATTTTTTGCTCATGGTCAATGCATAAAACTTACAATGCCATATTCGTGTGCCAAGCCTTGTCATGCTTTCCACCATACTCTACAGCCATGTGGCGCGTGACCTGAAGTAATTGAGCAATCCGTTAAAGAGAACACGACCAGGAGACGCACAAAGTATCCCCAATCTCCGCCCTGAGTGACTACAGAGATGTGATTAGTCTGCCGCTAATATATCTCTGGCGAGATGAACATACCATACTCATTGTATCCCAATGACAGCATCAACTTATGTCCAACCTAGCCATACAAATGAGCACCCATGACAATACGTAGTTGAGATTCAGAACCCACCTCGGCAAACTGCTTGATCGCAAACCCTTGTTTCCGAGGCGCCTCTGAGAACCCGTTCCCGGGTAGACTCAGCGCCACTACGTGAAAGCTAGGGTGCTCGGGAGATGATGCAGTCAATAACGGAAGTATCTTTCGCACTTCGTAAAAGCTTCCGGGCCCTGTGGTTTATGGTTGGGATTACCGCGATATTCGAAGGGGCACGATCAAACTCACATCCATGGCAGAACAGCAACGGAATGGCATTTGGCACGGTGCTCTTCTTGTGCACGTAGTGGATGTTCAGTGCTCCGAACGCGTCGACGTCGATGTCCCGAGTGAACATGGGCAGCTCCTCGTTGAGCTCCTTCTCATGCTTGCGCCAGTCGTACCCGTTCTTCCATCGCTCGGCAAGTCTCTTGACGTCGGCGAGCGGCGTGCCATACTTCCATTCTGCATCGCCGAGCTCGTCAGGGAGCGTGGCCAGTTCGAGTTTTCTGCGGAGAATGTCAAGTTGACCTTCGGACACGGAAATCGTGAATGGTGTCTCGGCCATGCTGGACGTGGAGAAAGGAGGAACTACCCGTTCTTGTACGATGACTGGCCCATTAGCACCGCTCGGTGGAGTGAGAGCGCCGAATAGCCATGACGAGTCACGAGTGACTGTCGGATCAAGCGATGGTATGATGACTTGTCCCCACTTTCTCACCCTGCTCACAAAAGAGTTTCGTGTTCAGTTGCGTAGTGTCATCGCCTGTCCACGAACGTCAATGAAATTTACTAGTCCGATATATTCCCTCTCGTAGTGCACCCACGAAACACCTGACTGCATGCTATCAATACGGTATCACTCACATCGCATTGGGCGCTGTATCTGAGCATGTCCTAGTATTGCTCGCGTTTCATTGATTTAATCGACCAGATCCCGGGCTAGGGCGCTGAAGTGGCCGAATATCAAGTTTCTCAGGTTGAGACAAAGTATCCCGGCCTGGAAGCATGCATGTTTTCTTCAGAGACTCAAAGGCGTGGTTTGTGTCTGGTTCGCCAAGCAAGTCAGTGGACGACAGGAGGTATCTTTATCTCGTTGACACTCCTCTGTGCTCGGAAAATGGCGCACTACAACGCGAGCCTGCTGTACTTTGATAGCGGCATTCGGCTGACGGATGCGCCAAACCCGAGTTGCTATGATTAGGACTGGGGGGGAGCGCTGCAGGGAATGAAAGAGTATGCATCAGCTAAATTAAGTAGACCTGGTGAACGAGACATTATTCGATGATAAAGACACCCCGTGAAGAATGTTACTATGAGGGAGGTGAAGGATGTACTGTAGATGCATTCAGCGCTGGTACGGGTAAAATGGGGGTGACATTCGAGGTACCATAAAAACGAAAGTACAGAGAATCGAATTGCCGCGTATCCCACCGCGACACTGCGATGTATAGTACCTCGACATCGAGCCTTCTGAGGGGCATTTAGGCTCGTCAGTGCGCCAACACAGTGATCTGTTCATGTTCACGAGAAATGTCCAGTGGTGAACGTAGCTTGGCGGTGTCAGCGTCACACAGCCGACTCGTCGGCTCGCTCGAGGTTCGGCACGGTCCACCAGGACCACCGCCTCCGCTCTCCCGCTCTCTCAAGTCCCAGTCGTGCATGAATACGAACTGAATCGCTCGTACTCCCCTCCAATGGACCAGCCTCTGCTTGCATATGGTGCCGCCGCAATCGCCGTCCTCATATCCTCTGTGAGTCACGTCCACCCACCTTGTTACACGTCCTACACGATGAGCATCCATTTCATCCTTGTTCTTCGAGCTACGAGCCCGCTCTCCGGAGTGCCGCGTCGTAGCGACGACGAAACTCACCCTCCGGGTCAGACGAGCCCCAACCGGCGCTCTCTCTCTCTCTTCTGACCTCGTGTCGCTCCTTCCCAACGTTCTTGGTCTTCTGATCAATCCCTCTTGTAGCTTTATCTCGCGCTCGTCTTCCTTTCGCCGTCGCCCATCGTGACGCGGCCGTCTGAAAAAACTTACCGCTCACATGCGTCTCCAACGACGCCCCTCCCGCTCCCCTCCCTCGCCGACCGGGGCTCGCTCGACCTGAGCGTCATCATTCCCGCCTACAACGAGACAGCGCGTCTCCCCGCCATGCTGGACACCACCCTCGCCCACCTCCGCGCGTCCACCACCTCCCTCGATCACCGCACACACGAACTCGTCATCGTCGACGACGGCTCCACCGACAGCACCTCCGCTCTCGCGCTCACGCTCGCCGCCCAAAACCCCACGTTCGACATCCGCGTCGTCACGCTCGAAAAGAACCTTGGCAAGGGTGGGGCCGTCCGGCACGGCATGCTCCACGCGCGCGGCCACCGTCTGTTGATGGTCGACGCCGACGGCGCGAGCCGGTTCGAAGATCTCGAGGCGCTCTGGAATGCCATGGACACGCTCGCGCCACAGAACGAGCCTGCGGTCGTCGTCGGAAGCAGAGCGCACCTCGTCAAGAGTGAGGCGGTCGTCAAGGTACGCGTGCCCTCTAATGTCTGTGTTGTGTATGAATATGGACGCACGTCGTTCCGGGCAGCGCTCGCTCCTTCGAAACATCCTCATGCACGGACTCCACACCATCCTCCGCATCGTCGGCGTTGGTCACGTCCGCGACACCCAGTGTGGCTTCAAGCTGTTCACGCGACGCGCTGCGCAAAAGATATTTCCCGCTCAGCACCTCGCGACGTGGATATTCGACGTCGAGCTCCTCTTGCTCGCCAAACAGCTTGGGATTCCAGTGGCAGAGGTTCCCGTCGAGTGGCACGAGGTGGCAGGAAGCAAGCTCAACGTCGTCAAGGACTCGCTACAGATGCTACGCGACCTCCTCGTGCTCAGAGGGAACCAATTGCTAGGGCGCTGGAAAGTCACTCCTCAGTAATCAAAAAAGAACAAATGTACGATTTACAGTTAATTTAATGGATGCAAAGCGCCGAGTGCAAAGAAGTGTAGTCCGAGCGACAAAAAGGTTAAAAATATCCACTACACTCCTTCTATCACTGTCATAAAGAGCATCTCTTCTTGAGTGGACACAAGGAAAAACTGTAATATTACATACGTGCAACATTAATTCTTAGATGAAGCAAAGCGAGCATAGTTCATAAAACAATCGTACTGTCCGTCAAAAAGGGATATTGGCATTGATCTCGTCAAGCAACTCTTGGGCAATCTTGGAATTAGACACCTGAACCGTGGTCAGTCAGAGACAGACTAGGTCAGGAAACACGCATCCTAACCCGAAGATTGTAGTGCATCGTCTTGTTGTCCTCGATGACGCTGAACCGTATGTATCGCGGGTCTTGCGCCAGGAAACACTTCATCCCTTGGAATAATGGTACATTTAACAACAATGTGTAAACAGCCTCTTTTCGCATGACTATAAAAGATGAAGGCTCAAATTTGCATTCGAAACTAGCCACTCGGCAGATACGCACCTAGACGGGCTCCACTTCCGTCCGCTCGGCGGACGTTGAGCCTCAGCTGCCCGGTTCCCCGTTCTTTCCACTGATTTTGTGGACAGAGCGCATATAGCTTGCCGCGCACATGAAGAAGCGTCTCCTCTTCCTCTTCACCCGTGATTACTTTACACATGCTCAACGACCTGGGAAAACGAACAAGAAGCTGAAACTTACCTTCTTTTTCTGTCAGTTTCTCCTTTTCTTCTTCGCTCTGTTCTTCGTCACCGTCTTTGCTTGCCCGCAGTCGTTCGCCAAACGTCGACGCTGCGCGATCGCTTTCTTCTCTATCCTCACCCTCTTCCTCGCCACTCCCGCTTCCATCCCCATTCCCGAATATGCTAAACACCGACTCCTCTC
The DNA here is from genome assembly GCA_038089895.1 of Boletellus ananas. Lineage (NCBI taxonomy): Eukaryota > Fungi > Basidiomycota > Agaricomycetes > Boletales > Boletaceae > Boletellus > Boletellus ananas. The sequence goes on along the minus strand of JBBPLS010000094.1, from coordinate 42,421 downwards.
TGCGCTCCAAGGAGCTCCTTGAGGAGCCCCCGCTGGGTGACTCTGCCCTTGCGCGCTTCGGACGTGGCGTGGAGAATGTGTGCACGCCTACGTTCGCGTACGTAGTAAACGCACTCGCGTTCATGCCAATCATCCGCCGTGTCGGGGATTTGCTCCGCCCAAGCATGCCGCCCTTCCCACCGTTGCTTCCCAGCGGTGATTTGGACCTTGCAGGCGAGAATGGTGAAGCAGTGGAAAATGGAGAAGTAGATCCCGCAAAAGCTTCAAACCCTGTCCGCTTGGTGGCGGTCGTGCCTGGAGTTGCCTGTTGTGGTGTGTGATGTGATACAAACGTCGCAAACGGCGATTGGCTGAGTGAAGACACAAAGGAGGGACGACTGGATGGCGTGGAATCCAGGGGCAGTGACACTTGCTTCGCAGGCGGGGATGTAGGCGGTTTTCGATCGTTGGACGGAGTGCTCGAGAAGACGTTCTGTCCTTTGACAGAGGCAAACGGGGACATTGTAGAAGCATACGACAGGAATCCGTCCTACAAAAGGACATCAGCATAACATGACGCCATACAACAGGATACGCACGGGTTTTGGTGCTGGCGCCTCTGGCATTGCTGGGAGTTCATTGCTTTGCTCTGGAGGCGGCGAAGGCCGCTTCGCGATACGTGGATTATCATCCTTGTCCGCGTCGTCCCTCGGCCGCTTGGCGGTTTCGGCTGTGGGCGTGAGCGTCGACGGCCCATTCTCCGGCCCCACACTAGTCGCGCGATCTGCCAACTTGCGCTTGAGACCCTTTTCGGGTTCACCGCCGTCCGACTCAGAGGCGCGTCGGGTATGCGGAAGACTGGAAGCCGTGTCCTGCGACTCCTCCGCGTCTTCAATGGGATCGTCGACGCAAGACAGCGAATTTGGGGGCGGCAGTGCCGGCGTCGATTGGGATGCAGAGATGACCTGCGACGCCTCGATGCTGCCACGCGCATCGCCCGCGTCCTGGGAGGGCGAGATGCTCTGCTGGGAATCGGATCTCGCTTCCTGCGGGCCCTGTTGCCACTTCATGTCTTCCACGCCCTGACTGATCTGGCGGACCTTGACGTCGTGGGGAGGCGACACGCCGAGCACCGGGGAATGCGGGTACGACGGGGTCCGGGAGCGCGACTGGGCCGAGGCGTCCGGCGCGTCCTCCTCGAGGGTGGTATCGAGGTGTACCCGGCCCTTTTTTGCAGGCGATTTCACGTCGAGCGCGTGCTAGTATGGGAATTGAAGCAGAGAGAAGTGGGCGTGGTACGAGCGAATTTACGTCAGGCATGTGGCATGGGGGAGCGAGGCGAAGAAGACGCACCGCACTGGTGGCATTCCTGGGTGTAGCAGGCTCGAGGGAGACCTCCCGCTCCCGTTTTCTAGATAGGGTTTGTTCTGTTCGGATAAATGGTGTAGATTGGAATTGGGTACGGGATGAGTCAAGGAGTGCCGGTCTGATCAACAAGGCCGTGTTGCAGCCGGACAAACGCACCTGTACAGTCGTTTGAGTCGGGGGACGGAGAGGGCGACGGCGGGGAGGGCTTGCGGTCGAAGCCAAGGGAGGCAGCGGGGCCGTCGAGGGGGTCAGCCATGGTGCGCCGGTGGTCTGTGCGCTGTGAAGTCGTGCGTTCTTGCAAAGCGGGAACAACAGGCGCAGCTGACAAGCGGCAGGGAATCGCACTCGGCACAACCCGATCACAACAAAAAGGCCCCTCTCTTGCAACCAAACACAAGTCTAGTCAAGCCTAGCCTAGTCCCCCCGTCGTCGCTCGTCCGCAATCGCCAGCATGTGCACAAGACTCGGCTCAAACACCGGCTTCGTCAGGATGCTGGGAACCTCAGTGCACGCCCGCACATCAGGTGGTCGACACTCACTGATCTACGCCTGCCTCAAAGTATTCCTTCTGGTCCCCGATAAGCGCATTCCCTGCGTCATCTCAGCACCGTGCCAGGGAACCACCCATCAGGCATCTCACCAGTCACCCCGACAACAAAGTCGCGCCGTCCCATTTCCCGCAGCTTCGCCACCACCTCCAGTCCAGACATGATCGGCATCTGGTTATCCAGAAATACGACATCGTAGCGACCGGACGGCACGTTGCCGTCCTCTTGCGCTTGGTCCTTGGCGCCCAGTTCGGGTAGTGCGTCCTCATGAACTCCCTCGGTCCGTCCGATCATTCTCCCAACGATCATTTCGAGGGCGATCTCCCCGTTCTCTGCGGTTGTCACATGACAACCAAGTCTCGAGAGGGTACGAGTCATGATCGTTCGCGTCAACCGGTCGTCATCCACAACGAGCACGATCATAGGTGGCTCGAACACGGCAGATGGCCCCCTCCGCAACGATGGGGCGGGTGTTCCTTGAAAGGGCGCCTTTAGGCAGCTTGCAGCCGGTTCCAAGGAAACATGTAATAGAGAAGCTGCCGCGTGCAACTGATCTGTGGACTCAGAGTCAGAAGATGGAAATGGACTCCAGTTCTTTTGGACAGGTCCCCCGGAGCTCCCTTCTGCCATAGTAGGGAGGCTGCGTGCCAAAGGGCCCTGCGCGACAGTGTGAGATACTTCGTAACTCGGGCGATTGGATGGTCCGGCTGTCGTGCAGGGCAACGGGGGACCTAGCTGGGTCCCGGAAGAGAGCTCCCCGATAGTTCTCGTGAGCACGTGGGGCTCCGACCCGTCATTTACGTTTGGCAACTTCAGCTCCACCAAACCTCCTACGTGAAAAGCTATCAGGGGGATACAAGACAAGAGGATCTCTGCATACCTTGATCCATAAGCGACTCCATTGCATTAGGAGCCGATGTCGAATGCGGAGGTCGGTTCTGGAGCAAGTCAATGGACAATGATCCCTCGAGATCAGATGAATGATTCTCGGATAGCCCAGACTCGGGGTCTGGCAGATCGATAACCTTGACACCCACACCCAGTGCTATTTCGCAATGTGCATGACAAACGGTGCCGCCGCGCCATTAATAACGGGAGAAGGGCGCGTAAGAGGTGTTGATGGACGAGACGGAAATGAGACATGGCACTTACGTAATTCAACCCAAAATGTCGATCCACGGCCGAGCTTCGACCGCACTCCCAAGCGCCCGCCACTCAATTTCACAATTTGCCGCACAAGTGCCAACCCCAACCCGGTACCTTTCCCACCCTGTTGTCGACCCTGTTCGGTCTGGTTAAATGGGGCTGTACAAAACGGGCGGGTGGGAAGTTGCTTCCAAAAGCGGATCATGACTGCAGGACACTCACTAAACAGCTTTCCCCGCGTAATCTCACCGGGCGGTATTCCGCTGCCGGTATCGCTAACCTCAATTCGCACAACTATCCTTTTCGATTGCTTGCGCTGTGCGGTGGGGTTGTCGATAATTCCTTGGTCCTTTCCGACAGTGTCTCGGGAAGTGGCGACGACCTCTCCAACACCGTAACTATCGTCCTCCGACTGCGTCGAACACCGTGGAGCATCCTTTACTTCAGGGTGGGGGTGTGCAGGGAGTACAAGGTGGGTTGTACAGGTGATACGACCACCTGCGGGGGTAAACTTGCATGCATTGCTGTCGCCGTGCAGTTAGACGAGGTCTGTCTGAGAGCTTCGGCTCCTCACCTAGCGAGGTTGTTGATAATCTGACGTAATCGTACTGCGTCCCCGAGGACCACTCCATCCTCCTCGTCATCCATGATATTTGGATCTTCTCCTGCAGCTTCACAAGCTGCACACCGTGCGACCTACAAAATAGGATAACAACTCGAGCGAACGTGCGTACAACCCACCTCGTCGATGGTCTTATCTAAGTGGGTCACTAATTCAAGATTGCGTGCATCTGTAGCCATCCGTAACGGTACGAAGAGGGTTCGTATCACCGCGTGAAATGCATATGGTTTGGATAAGATCTCGAAACGTCCACTGTCCATGCGATTACTGGTAGGATGTCAGTGCCGATTTGCGAAATGCCCCAAAAAACTTACAAATCAAGCACGTCATTAAGCACTTAACAAAAATCAGTTGCGAGACACAGATACCTCGTAAGAAAGCTAACCTTTGGACATCATGACCAAGCTACCTCCGAGGGCCATAAACTCAATCTCCTGTGCCTTTGATACTGCACCGGACGCTTCCATGTTCTGGACCGCCAAGACTGGCACAAACAATGATTACCGGAGGTGGGGGTACTTTTTTGCAACACGCACGGGCTGTGTTTAGAGGTACACGAACCTGTGCAAGCTACAGTATAAGTTGGACGAGTTCTGTCAGGGCTGATATATTACTTATCATGAAAGACGTAACTGTGCGATTACCCGTCAGTTACTTGAGAAAGACACGGTATGAAGAATGATTTACGATGTCAGTCGACGCTTTGAATCCGCTTCTTTGCGTTCATTGACTTGTGCTTTTTGCGTTTCCTTGAACTGAACCTTGAGTTGCTCGCGGAGGATGAAGAGTCTTCTCTCAGACTAGGAGTCTTGTCAGTAACGCAGAACCACCTCGAATAAACCTGTGGTGTGCTCACGTTCTCGTGCATATAATGGACGAAGAGAAGAAAAATGTGGTATAAGATAAAATTCAAGAGATCTTCCTGGGGGTATCAAGGCTTGCTCCTCCGAGCGGGTAAAGTTACGCACTCCGCACCCAGATTGGGCGGTATGGTAAGATCAATACAGATGCACTGAGGTGAGACCGCATGAGGGAAAACAAAGCTGCGCCCCAATCTCCACTCACACGATAAAGAAGGTCAAAGACCCGATGAGCGCGGCCATTCTGCTTGTCATCAATCCGAATAACGCAATCGTTTGTAAAGCTGAGGTGTAGCTAGTCCGATCGTCAAATCGAGGAAGAGGATAGAGCAGCAAGGTCGTACTAGAACATGCCAAGAAAATCCTTCGTACCGATGTCAAAAACGTGGACCGGGCTATAGAAGCCGCACAAGTACCTTTTGACAAAACAATATCAGGAACAGCTGAGGCCCCAAGAAGTTGGGAGTACAAACATGGAGAGAAGCTCATACAACCCCCTGAACATTCCTTAATATGCACTGATAAGCCGAGTGCTTGAGGATCGCTTACCAACACCAAGTCGCACACCCAACCAATATTTGATATGGGATCGGACGGTCGCGGGGAAAATCGAGCACAACCAGCACCAGTAATGGGAAAGTCAGAGCGGGGGTGAGCTATCTGGTTTCAGCATTCGCTAGGGGAAATAAGTGGATTGACTGACACCCCATAGCCATATCTTGTCGAAGATGGTAATTGGGCTGGCGATGGTGGAAGCGCCGATAATCCAGTTCACGACGAGGAAAAGAGAAGACCAGAATACCAGTGACTAGGAGTGACTGAACACACTGTGGAGGGGGAGAAGGGAAAGAGAAAGATACCTTTTTGATAAACCAATGTTCTTTGTGAAATCTCTCCTCGGTCCTGTCGTCAAGAAAGCGAACGGAGAAAAACTTGACGATGGCAGGCCATGCTTCCCAGCGAAAAGACCAGAAAAAACCAGAGAGGAAATGGGTGTCATCTGGGGCCATGGTGGTACCACGACCAAGACTTGTGCCAATCTGAGCATGGCTATCGGCGGATACTGTGTGTCCGCGCTCGGAAGATGGGTTAAGGGAATTTCTCAGGTCCTCTGACCAATCTCTGTCGACGACGATCTCGTCTACCTCGTCATCGTTGGGGTCTCCATCGGTTCTCTGGCCGTTGCAAGGGTGATTGCTTTCCAAGGAACCGTCAGCAACCGCGGAGGAGTCGGAGGGAGAGTCAGCGCCGATTCGCCTGATAAAGCGCGCCCAATGGACTTTGAGGCCAGCGAACCTGGCGGTCTTCTTTGCCTTGCGTCGCGTAGAGCCTGTGGGGCCTGCCAGCGCGACGGGAACGGGGAGTTGGAGGAGGTCGTCGGGGAGGGTGCTCACAGAAGGCATGTTGAGCAGGCGGGCCATCGCGGGATGGTGGAGGAAGCTGATCAAGGAGGGTCCCAGAGTCTGCTGCAGAGGGCTACATTCGAGGAAGAGCGATAAAGCAGACAGTGATGATCATCTGCAGATGGAAGTCGCCCAGCCAACGCGATGTGGGTCCATATTGTCTCTCGGGCCAGCGCTTGTCGCACCCGGCCGCCGGCACCCATTCAGCCTCCGAACCCCTCGACCGACGCGACACCGCGCTCGCGCCCGCCGTCGAGGCTCGGGCGGTCTGCGGGGCGTCCGTGCGCACTGGCTCGCCAGCACGTTTCCTGCTCGCACACACGGAAACGTTGGCTGCTAGCTCAGCGGACGCCAGCTGGAACGTTCGCGCCCGGTCGGAGTTTGATTGTTCCACGGCACTCTGCCTTTCTCGTATCACACCTTCTCCACCTTGTCCCCTTTGGCATACGCCTCGTCCTGCTCGTAATTATACATATCCCTCCAGGTGCGCAAAAAATATACACTACCTTGCATCATAGCGTGACCTCGACCTGTTCAGCACCTCTGCAGATTTTTTGCATACCATCCCCCCAGTGCGCCCATGGCAGTCCAGATCACCCTCAAGAGCGGGGACAAGGTCAAAGTCAATGGTAAAAATCAGCTCTCACGCCCTTTCGTCTTCTCTCATCCTTGGGAATTTCGTGCTGCAGACCATGTATATTGTTCCCCTCCCTGGTCGGTCCGGGACGGCACCCCTTATTCTGTGGCACGCATCATGGAGTTTCTTCCCCCGGAAGGAGCCGCCAAAGGGAAGGGCAAGGGCAAGGAAACATATACCCGTGTCCGGCTCGCCTGGTACTACCGCCCAAGCGATATCAGCGATCGGCCGGTCGCAGATACTCGCCTTCTCCTCGCAGCCATTTATTCGGAAGTGTGCGACATCAACCAACTTCGGTCCAAATGCTTTGTCATCCACAGGAATAAAATAACTGACCTTGCCGGGTGGAGGAAACGCCCAGATAGATTTTATTTCAACCGTCTATTTGACCCTTACATCAAGAAGGAATTTGAAGTCATCCAGGCAACGGATGTCCGAAATCGTACGTACCAACGAGTCACATGTTTCACCTCAGCTTCATCCATCTGCGCAGTACCCGATCACATACGACAGGTCTTGCTCTCTCGATATGAGTATGTGGTCGCGGAGAAAGATGTCGTCCCAGACCTCACAGATACCCTTCGCCTGTGTGCTGCATGCAGTCAGTGGTGCGCAAAGTGAGTGGGCGCCCTCAGACCGTCACGCATGGATCTTATTGACCCCGTCCATTAATTAAGCCCCGATACGGTGGGGTGTGACAGATGCAAAAAGTTCTTTCACATGAGCTGCGTTCAGCCACCCCTCCTTGCAAAACCATCGCGTGGCTACGGCTGGACGTGCGCACCCTGCTCGAAGCGCCACGAAGAGGAGGTAGATAGCCATGAAGTCCGCCACCCGACGCCGGTTACGAAACCCAAGTCGAACGCGCCCGCACCTCGGGGCCGTGGTCGTCCGCGAAAAGATCGGAGCCTGGCAGAAAAGGAGGAGAACGTGGAGATCAAGTACTTCAAGATGTGGCCCTTTCGATATTTCGGGTGAGTGACGCGTTCGGGCGCGCATTCCCCTGAGACCAACGCTTGGCTGACCGCATGCCGGCAACTCCTCAAGCCAGTATACGGTGGCAGAGGATACGCTCGGTAAGCGTGTCAATCTCCTTTTATGGGCATGATGACATATTTGGACCGCAGATCCCGACGACCTCATTTTCCCTCGCGCGGCAACCCGGGTCGGCCCGAAGTATCAGGTGGTGATTCCGCCCCAGAGTCCCACCGTCTTGCCATCGGCCAGCGATGATGGTCTCCCACCCAGGGATGCCCTTGACGGCGACCAACGTGGCGGCGACAATACCATAGAGGTGCTGAGCATTATCAATAACCTGCCGGACGAGGAAGGTGCGCATACACGCAGCACAGTGTTAGGTAATTCCGACTGACCCCCCATCCAGCTGCCGAACGTAAGTGATTCGGTGTTTTGTCAAATTTGTTCCATTGAGCCACCCGTGAAGTGGAAGAGTGGAAGTCTGCACTTACCAGGAAAAGCGAGGACCTCCACAACGTAGATTGGCTTACAGAAGCATCACGCCGCTTCTCACAAGCCCATTTAATGGGCAGGGGGTGGTCCACCGTGGACATGAGTGTCCCTACTCGTGCGGAAAAGGTGACTACTACACGTGTCCTTGCATCCATGCCCTTTGACACAGCCGTCTTTGCAGTGGAAGAAGAATGAAACTAGATATACCGACAGAGAGTGGACCGCAGAAGAGGTCGCTGCTTTTGAGGACGGCATTCTTCATTATGGTCCAGAGCTGCGGGCGGTGCGTGATGAAGTGGGCACGCGGACAGTCCAGGAGGTCGTCCGATTTTACGGCCGCTGGAAAAAGTATGTTTCAAAAGTCTCGGCTCTCATGTTTTACTTACATCAGATGCGCTTGATGTTAGTTCAAAACTCAAGGAAGAGCATATACGCGCTCGTGAGCGTGCCGCAATCATCAAGGTGAATGAAGGAGAGGAGCCAGTTGTAGACGCGCCTATGTCTGATGATGAAGGATCGATCGTCCGTGAATCAGCCAGGGCAAACGGTTGTGGTGCTTGTCGAACACGCGAATCCGACACCTGGTGGCGGGCGCCAAAGGGACTTGCTTCTGATATCCTTTGTGAAACCTGTGGTACGAACTGGCGGAAATACGCTGATTTGAATATTCGACCTCTTCGCGAAGAGATCGTGGCTCCAGGGAAGAGGTGTCTAGACAAACGCGAAGGCACGCCGTTGAGTGCTTCGAATGCAAAGCGGCTGAGGGTATGTTTTTCTTTTCCTTTCTTTCCTCTCGGCTCTCTTCCGCTAGACCGATTTTTAATCTTTGATAGACCTCTTCGATGACGGACGGCACCCCCCCACCTATAACGCCCACTGCATCTCAATTACGTTGTTCAGCATGCCAGAAGCATGGACCCATGGGTCGGGTCCTCAAGTGCAGCCAATGCTATTTCCGAGTACACGCGGGTAAATACACCAGATTTGGTGAATAACGAACACTTATCCTTCTTTTCAGGGGCATGTGGCGTTCCTGTGGACAAGCACGCCGTGGAATCATGGCTATGTGACGTGTGCGACAACGAGAAAACGCAGGAAGCATCTTTGGCAAGTAACTTCCTTTGGATTTTATCTTGCTTTATCTTACTTTGGGTGTGTAGAATACCGACTGCGTGCTCTGTCCCCAGAAGACGTCGAAGAAATCCACGAAGGACGCAGGTTCGTTTTTGCGCGCTGCAAAACCCACAGAAGGTCAAGCTTGGGTTCATGTTCTGTGTGCTGCATTCTCTCCGGAGGTCACGTTCTCCGATGTGGCACGCCTACGGCTGGTAGAAGGCATCAGCACTATCCCTCGTTCCCGTTGGTCGGCGGTAAGTGTCTTGCTCTCCAGGATGCCATAATATTCATTCTTGCACTTACAGCGGTGCACCTTGTGCAGTGAGACAGGCGGTGCAGTCATCCGATGCAGCGACTGCATTCGAGAGTACCATATTTCTTGTGCTTGGCAGAACGGGCTTCGGTTTGGCTTCGAGATGCAACCTGCGAGTTGTCTTGGTACCTTTCTTCATCATCCTACGCTAACACTACTATATCTCCATCCAGATCCGAAATCACCGTCGTGATGCCATCCCGATTACGTTCAAGGGGGAGATGGGTAACATGGTCCCCATTGTTTGCTGTCAAGAACACGACGCGAGCAAACACATGCTGTTTGACATGTGTGATATGGACGAGACTGGCGAGGCAATTTCCGCTTTTTTACTTGTCCCAGAAGCGCATTGATTGTACCCTCTTCTTTTTCGCGCCACCCTCCCCGTGACGTTCTAGACTGCGCTGCAGGTGTACTGTCGAACGTACAAGCATGCACCCCTATCCCAAGCCCACGCACTCCTCCGCAAAGCACGCCGGCTCGACAGCCTCCTACACCCACACCGCGTCGATGTCCCCGACAGCAGCCCGGGTGAACCAGAGCACCAGTGCGACCGCTGTACTACGCAGTACTCACCGTGCTTTTATCGGAGCAAGTATTACCCTGACCGATGGCACTGCCACAAGTGTCATTGGGCGTTGCAAGCCAAGGTGAACGGCGACGCGTCCTCGTCGACATCGGCCGAGGAGTGGCCGGAGCTTGTGTCGCCCCGCGCGTCCCGGGCAATGCAGGAATGAATGCGCTGTCTGTTTGTTTTATGTTGCATACACTTTTTTGGTTTTTGGCTTCAGTCACCTTATTTTATTCCTTTTTTCCCCCTTCTTCATCGTGTCATCGGTCGCAGTCGTCGCGTGGTCCCAAGCAGGTCAGCTTTCATTGACATCGTCATTATGGTCGCATGGTACATTTACTTGTAAACTAGTTTGGTTTGAAGGAAGAAATAAAGGAAGTGTAAGGAAAAAACGAGCGTACAAATAAAAAGAGATACAAGTGCGATACGGGCATCAAATGAAAAGGAAATAACAGTATGTCTGAGCAAGGGAAGAAAAGGAACCAGTAAAGACATCCAAATAAGCAGGTTTCACATAGATATCAACGAGCGGCGGGTAGTGCGCTCGTTATCGAGTCCGATCGCCAGGTCAGCGATGTCTATGTCTGGACCCGTCTGTAGTACAATACATACGCAGGACGCCCCTGTGGAAGTGGAAGACGGTAAGAGGTATCTCTGAGACGAAAGAGCGAGCCACATACCACCACCTCCCTAGCGTCTATTGAAGTAATTCGACTGTCATCACAATAAAGCCATCCAGGCCGAGATGCAATAAATGCTGTGTCTGAACGCACTCATAAGCCCAAACCGATGGACTAACACCAGATTGATAGAAAATTTCAACACGAGTACTTACAGTGGCCGTTGCTCAGACTGCCGAAATGGTTTGTGACCCCGTACAGATCATATCTGTACGGTGGCACCTGCGTGCGCGGGTCTCTGGCTGTGCTATGTGTTGACGTTGGTTTTTCGGTGTTCTTGTGCATGTCTGGTGGGAGTAGAGGTGGCATGTAGCTGGTGAGATCGAGGCTTTTGAGAGGAAAATCGACGGTCGTTTCAATCTTGTCTGTAAAGTGCCCTTTGACAGAAAATCGCTTGAGGTGGATCAACAAGACGGGCGGCAGCCGTGAGAGAGTGAGAATCTTGGAGGCACTACGCAACGTTTTGCATTTCGGGCAATGCCTGAGGGAGATCAAGATCGTACGTGGAATCGACTGACAACGTGCTACTTACCATGCCTCAGACTTCTCTAGTACCTCTTCCTTGACAAATGCATCCAAACACGAATACAAGGAAACTTTGGATGGTCCCTTGATCGAGGGTATTGGCAAGGACAGATACATAAACGAATTGTAGGTCGTTGAAGTCTGTACATCATGAAACAAGTCAACGAGGTAAAGTTTTGGAAATCAAAACAATTGTCATCACTAACGTGGCGGCAGGTAAGACACTCCATCCTGTTGCGAAACTGTCCTTGAAAATAGTCCACGACCAGACTATCATTTCGCATCCTGTATATTTCCCACTCTTGTTCGCCCGCAATTTGCTGAGGTAATTTTTCTAGTTCAGCTTCGCGCTCGGGCGACGGCTCGCTATTTGGTTTCGCGAGTACACGGTTGAGGTCTTCGTGGAGAGCATCCAGCAGGAATGTCAAGAATTCCTGTGAGTCGTGCTGATCTGAACCACCAAACTGAGCAGCATAATTGCATATTGATTTCTATAAGGGAAGAGGTGAGCGGAACAACTGGCTGGATTGGTAGAAGAGATAAACGTACTCGGAACACAAAAGGAGTAAAGTGAGGAAGCTCTGAATGCGACATTTCGTAGAGGATCTGCGCAAAGGCACCAGCCAATCTCCCTTTTGTTCCCAGAGGGTTTAGCATATTCACCGCACTCTTCCACCGTCCATCTGATATACGATCAATAAACTTGTCAGGTTCGACACCCAACAAGTAGACCTACCCGTGAAAAATGTTGCAAAAGGAACTGTGGCACGCAAACATTGAATTGTCGCGTTCATGTAACACGTATTGCCTAGGTTCTTAAGCCCGGTAGTGTTGATTTGTAAATTTGACCAGTAGACGATCGGGTAGTTAGACTGAATAGTTGGGGGTTTCGGGGCTGCATTGTAAGTGTGGGATGTCGATACAGAGTACGACGATGAGTGCAGGAGGCCGGGTCGCGAATCCTGACGCTCGGACACGGGAGTGGCCACGGGTGGGGGTGGCCGAATGACATGGAGATCAGGATAGTCGATAGGAGTTGGACGATGAACAAGACCGGGACCATCCATGTAATCACTCCGCCGTCTTGCTAATGGGGAAGGATTAATGGATGCTTGGGGAGGGAGGGATACGGGAGTGAATGATGAAGGGGTCTGGGAGAAGGACGATATGCTGGTACTAGTGGATGAAGTTGATGCGATTGAAGGGTATGTGATAGTGGTTGTCGTGCCATTGCCAAGATAGTACGCCGACCGGGGTGATTGTGATATCTGCAGCTAAGCAGTTAAAAGTATCGCCGCTAACAATACCAGTAGATCTCACGCTTTCCGATTGACTATGAGAATGTGATATAGATGAGGGTCTGGATACCGCTTGTCGACGAAGTAGGGAAGTAGCACCATCCGGACTCGCCCCAAATTCGGGAGCCTTTCCGGGCAATCTATGGTTATCAGTACTCGTGAACATCATCTTCTGGTCATTGGAATAGTGAAAGCATACAAAGGGGACGACTCTGGAAGTCGTTTTTCCGTCAATACACCGTTTGCATGTGAAGAACCCAGTAACGATTGATTCCGTGAGGAGTTGGAGATCGATTGGGAAGACAGTGCTGCGCTTGAAGTGCTACTGATGCCGTTTTCGAGAATGCTGTTTGCCGTAGCCCGCGTTCCACCTGGAACTCCGCGAATAACTTCATCGGAAAACAATTGTTTCCACGCTTGAAAGCCCCCTTCAAGGAGAACAGGGGTATGGCGTAGAAACTTCCTGTACGCACTATCGTGCACGGCTTGAACGAAGGCTGATAGTGGGCCAGTAACATCATATTTTTCTGAAGAACCGTCATAAAGTACCACAAGGTCAAATTTGTCACGATTCTGAAAGAGTACCCGTTCTTCAACTGGTGCAACGACCAGCGAGTCTTCAAGGCTAGCAGCCGTCACGCTACGCCCACCATTAGCAGACGCCATGCTGATATACGATCCTCAATTACCTTGGACGTGCAAGGACACTCGGCTCGAGGCATACTATGGCATCTGCCTTGATATGCTCGTTGTCAAAGTCGCCCCGTGTACGAATGTCAACCACAAGGGTTTTGAGACCCGGTGCACACAGGTAGTCATGCAGAAGCTCAGGAAGGATAGTATTGGACCCCGGAACGACAGGCTTTTCTGGTATGGATGTCGTCATCGAAGAGGGTGGGGAGGACGCGAGACTGTTGATCGATGGCTTTGAAATAATTATCGGCGAGGCTGGACGGCTGATAAGGGCATTCATAGTGAGCGTTATTGGTGTGCTCGAAGGACGTGGGCCAGGATCGATGGGTAAGGATGGGAATTGCTTTAAATGAAGCAAATCCGATGGTTCGATGCTGTTGGCATTATCTGATTGCGAGGCAGACGACCGGAAGGTGACACTGTTGCCACTTGCAGCCTCCAGAGCTGGGACAGACGGAAACCTGGATGCAAGCTCGTCCAACTCGTCTACGGAAGGAAAAGCCTGAGTAAACTCGGAGACGGTAGCGTGAACAAGAGGAGGGGAGGACGACTGAGAGGACGTTGGTGAGGGAGGGCCAAGGCTAGAGGGTGGGACGACGGCGTGGGGTGATGATGCCGTTGAGCTGCCATTGGATGGTGGGATGATAGACGGAAGTGGCGGTGGCGGTGGGGCCGGGGATGCAAGGGTTGGCGAGAGTTTGTGCATCCGTACAGGCTCGGGAGACTTGAGCAGAATGGACAGAGGGGCAGAGGGTGCGACGGGAAAATCTCGGGAGGTACGCTTGGAGGTTTCTAGGGCTAGCCCGGCATTGTTCAACTTCCTGACACGATCGGCTATGGAGAGCCCGACTTGTTTGCCCGCATCAGCGTTATCGTCGCTGATGGGTTACGTGAGTAAGGTCCGAGAAATGCACGTAGATAGTGCTCACGTTGCAGCTGATCTTTCCAGATCGGTCAACCTTACTTCGATAGCTTGGGCACGTTGCGTAAGATTGCTACCATCCGTCTAATGATGCAAGTATTAGCTGTGGATGAATCCGACGAGATAGATATCTACCTTTTCGAAGTCGAGAAACTCCTTGTACAAAACCCCATGTTTTCCGGGCTTACCTTCGGCCGCAACCTCTGAGCTTTTCATAAACATGTGAGTCAAGAGTCCGGCCTTCAGGAAAGCGCTAAGGGCTGCCTTGAGGTCCCCCTGGTTCTCATGTACTCGAGCCTGCTGAGACTGGGCGCGGGCGGACCTAATGAGTGTGAGGGCGGATACACCCTTTGCAGCCCGTTGAACGTCCTCCTTTGCCTTTTCCCTGATTTCTGCAACTGTCAGATCGTTGATTGTGGCGAGAGAACCATTGTGCATTGCTGGGAGAGGTTTGTGGCCGTGTCTGGTGTCTTCGGGAAGAGAAAAGTGAGGCGTGTCGCTGTGCGAAGATCCGAGTCCAGGTCCAGGTACGGTCGCGTGAAGTACAACAACTCCAGGCATTAAATGCGAACAGGATGGGCCAAGGACTGCGAACGGAGGAGAATGTGATTACGTAAAGCGCAGTTTCACTCGTGTCACGCAGCTGTGACCACTGCCGACGTGACTTATTTCTTGCACGTGACCTGACGCGTTCAACATCGACGTCGACGACGAACACGACCAGAAATGCCGGAAAACGTGCACTGGGCACTCGACGTCTCCGTGTCCGACTTTGGATCGGCCTTTGACACGACCACGTCGTCCTGTACGTCCACGTCCACCTTCCAGTATATCAACGCCCAGCTTGTCGCCCATGGATTCACCGCGAGCCCGGGCATATCCCTCGACGGCATCTCCAACGAAAACATGGAACGCGTCACCAAATGTATTCTTGCCATGCTCAGTCAGCGAGTGGTATGTAACCCGCTCCGATCAGCATCCGCACCTCTGAGCACGTGCTAGGCCGACATGGCGCAAGCAGAGGAGCTATCAACGAAACTACGAACACTATCCTACGACCATGAACGTCTCATGGGCATGTATCGCTCCTCCACCGAGAGTACACTCAATGCAGAACGTGAAGCGAACATGTACAAGTCACGTCTCGCGTGAGTAGCATCAGGAGGCAAACCGGCTGGCACCGCTCATGAGTGTGCTAGGACTGCTGCTCGCTCCCTGCAGTCATCAGAGTCTGGGCACAAGCAGACCACCGCTGAACTTCAGCGTACGAGAACGTTGCTCCAGGCTCTTCGCGCCACCCATGTAGCTGAGCTCAAGAAGAAGGAGAAGGAAATTGAACGGATAGTAGAAAAATGGTCCAAACTTGCGGACTCTCAAGCAAAGTCCTCCACGGTTCCTCCTGGTATGGTAATTCGGGGGGCCAACGCCGACGTCGCTTCAGGTATGGAACTACTTGGTAAGGGTAAAGGGTACTTGGAAGTTGCTCTGGAGCACGCGGAAAGCTCACGAACGGAACTCCTCGACGAGACGACCCGGCTTAGAAGGCTGATACTCGTTTCTGCGAATCGTCTACAGTCCATAATACATCAAATACGCATTCTCGCCTCGGTAAAATCAGAAGAGGCAAGCTTCTTTCATTGTTCCTCGCCCCCCCCATGGCCTAACGCGCAATAGCCTACTCCCTTTGACCACGATGCGTTGTTCCCGTTTGCTCCCATTAACGCGGCGGACGATAAAATCCTTTCCCTCTTCGCTTCCGCAAATGATGCCATTTCCTTACTATCGAAGCACCTCTCGGACGGGTCAACTGCAGCCCAAGCTGCTCCTTCCGGACAGCTCACAGAAACAGACTCCGACGAATGTAAACGCCTTCAGGCCGTCATCGAGAAGCTTCGAGTCGACCTTGGTGGGACAGATACTATTCC
This sequence comes from Boletellus ananas, assembly GCA_038089895.1. Taxonomy (NCBI): domain Eukaryota; kingdom Fungi; phylum Basidiomycota; class Agaricomycetes; order Boletales; family Boletaceae; genus Boletellus; species Boletellus ananas. The sequence continues at coordinate 26,345 of JBBPLS010000094.1, read as the reverse complement.
GTTTGATGTCTCTCCCTGACAGAGCTCCCCTTTCCTAGATGAGGCTAGGAAACTACATGAAACACACGCAACCGAAATGCGTGAACTTCTTAATCAGCTGGCAACCCAAGGGACGCAAGGAGCCTCCATAGATGACGCGCTGATCACTTCCGAGCGCGATGCTGAACGTCACCGGCTTGATCGCATCAAGAAGGAGCTCGAAGATGAGCGTGAAAAATTCACCCGAGCAGCCGTGAAGCTCGGGAAAGAGAAATCTACCTTCGAGGTGAGGCTCGTTGACTTGCTGCCGTACATCGTCTCTGATTTCTCGCGCTCAGAGTGAAAGGATCAAGTTCTTGGAGGAAAGACGGTCATGGCAGGTCCAGCAAATGTTGACAGAACGCCATCCGACCTCTGTTCCGGAAGTACCTACCGCCAGTGTACCTCCTTCCCCCGGTTTAGCCGATTACCTTCCCGAGGTGAGGAAGTCGCCCCGCAAGTCCCCTCGCAAACAGAAGGTGGCAGGCAAATCGGGTAACAGTCGCAAAACGCGTGTCTCCCGTCGCTCCTCCATCTTCTCCATTCCACCCTCGGCCAACGTTGAGCCTGCGTACGAGACGGAGGTGATTCCCATCGTCGTCCCAGTGCCAAAACAACAAACAGATAATAAACCATCCGCGCTCACCAAATCGATCCTCCCAACCTCCTTCGTTCTCCCTCCCCCGTCACCCAGGACATCGCTACCTCCACCCGACGCATTGCTCGGTCAGAGCCGCGTTCCAGAGAGCGATTCAGACCCTGTCGAGGGTTCATCATCCACTACCCCCTCTCCTCCACCGTCCCCGCCCCCGAACCCCATCCCGACGATCGTCGTGCCTGCCTCGATGGAGAAATCGATCCCGGCCGCACCGCAAACGCCACGCCCGCCTCAACGTCCGTTCCCCGTCGCCAAACCCTTGGCGCCTCACATGGCGCATGCCTATTCGCCCGTGAAGCCCAGTCCGCTCAGTCGCATCCTCATGCTCGCCGACTCGCCCGAGAGTCCCGAATCGGAGGGGTTGCCCAGACCAGGTGGCGAGGAGACGACGCCGACGGGGCGCCCTGCGCCTGCTGTCGTGGCGGGGGTCATGCCAGCGAGGGTCGACGACGACGACGACGACAGCCCGCTGAGAGAGAAGAAGGCGGAACGAAACGTTGGGACGCAGGGGAAAAGGGAAAAGGACAAGGTCGACAGGACGCACCATGCGAAGAGGCGGACGTCGTCAAAGGAGAGGAGCAAGGCGAATCGAGAGGAGGCTGCAGCGGTCGCTCCCGTGGGCAAGCCCAAGACGGCCGGCGCTGGAGAGAAGGAGAACCGGGATAAGCCGTCTCGCAGAGGCTCACCACCGATGGGTGCTCCCCCCGCGAAGCCACCCGGTACCTCCACGAGCAAACCTGAGGCGCCGGCCAGACCCACGATAAAGGTGCCGTCAAAGCTACCAGTCGGAAAAGGCGGGGCAAGGAGAGTGCCCGTCGGAAGTGCAGAAGCAGCGCCTTTGCCCGGGTGGCGAGGATGACCGACAGCGATGCATGTATCGTGTGCTTACGATTCATAATATAATTGTACAAGATACCCCCCCCGTCCATCATACATGGATGTCCCCGCTGTTCACAGCCTGGCATCGAGAGGACGAGGGACCAAGAATGAACCAAAATAGCGATCCAGGTCCACGATCGCAGTCGAGGGAGCGATCGTCCCCACATAACCATCCGGTCGAACAATCACAAGCGTAATCCGTTTCGGGTCAACACCGAAACTTTCATATGCACGTCCACCCTTGCTCTCCGTCGGATCGGTATCGTCGAGAAGCACTCTAACAGGCCCCATGGGTCAACCCTCCAATGACAGAAGACAGACGACGGCAACGCTCACTTTGACCAATGAGAACGGAACACTGCCGGGACGCGCAAGTAATTCACACTCTCCTTCTTGCCCGCGATGACTGTGATCACGTCGAATACGGTCGCGATCTTCCCGTTATGACTGTATTTGCGGAGAAAGCTCGACGGCCCATTCAATCTCTCCGCGAGCACATTCAACTCGGAGACCCTCGCCTCGGTCAAGTCCCCAGCAAAGAGCAACACCTTGAAGCGAGCGTCTGCAGGGAGCAGATCTTGTATATCAATCGGGCGCGAGTCGGTGGCACGAACGAAAACCTTGGGGAGCATCCTTTGTCCGATGACGAGCGTCTCTGCGTATCCTTGGTGTGTAGGATCCACAATCACAGACGGCGAATAGTGAACTCCGATGCCACTGGTGAATCCTCCGAATGTCTGGAACGCCCTGTCAAACGAGATCATGAGAAGGAAATTCGGAGATACCGTGCACAAGAAACGAACCGCAAGAACTCCTCGTGGGATACACCGTTCTGATTCTCTGCTGTCCTCGGCTTTCCGGAGAACAAGGCTGCAAATTGCTTATCAAAGTTTATCAGGTCTTGTGCGTACTTTCTGCGTTCGTGTTCGTACTAAGGAGAACCCGTGTAGTAGATACCAAAGGGCACGGCCAACGAGGACCTACGGTCTTCAAGAGTGACAAGTTGGCCCATCCTCTGAGCACTTGTACGAGCTTCCATGCTGAACGTTCGTGTGTCAGTTTACATTTTGCAGCGCGGATGCAAGACGCGTACCGAGATTGTGGGAATCATTCATGCTGGCATTCATCCCCTGGCCTAAATCAGGGGCTGAGTGATTCGGAATCCACATGAAGGGATAACCTTCTCACCAGCCTTTGGGGAATGGGTGTGACACGCGTCACCGGCGATGAAAACGCGATCCTTGACGGAGTAACTGGATGCCACACGTTGCCCGACTAGCAAGTGGTCCGCATTGAAACGGTTGTACATAGGAAAGCGAGAGAAGACATACTGATATATATTGTCCACCATTGGATATCTCTCGGGTGGCGCAACTCGTATGGATGGAATATCTTCCTGGCAATCTACCGGCGTTCGTCAATCGCGCAAGGCCCGGCACCTATTCCTCGAGAATCCTCACCGAAAGGAGCTTCTCCGCGCTCATTCTGTTCTTGTCGACTCTTCCAGAGGACGGATCGACGACATCCTTGTCCGACAGCTGGATGTACAAACGGACAATGTCGCCCTCACGGGGAATGACCATGGCGGACCCATGCGTTGAATGGATGGCAGTGCGGTTACGAATATCTGGAAAGTCCGTGTCTGGTACCGAGTCCACGACGCCCCAGACGTAGTCTGGTCGGATCGATCAGGCATGCAGCAGAAGCGACGTGAAATTGCGATCGGGTTACCAGTTTGTTCGCCTTCCATATCGATCCCCAGAGTCTTTCGGACCCATGAATGCGCTCCTACAGAGTGGATGTTGATCCCAGGCACCCCATGCAAGCAGGATACGACTCACCATCTGCCCCGACGACAAATTTGGCATGGATGACTTCCGTCTTGGCCTCGTTGCCGGTCGCCTCTAGATGCTCTACGGTCACCTATAGTGGTCGTTGTGGGCAGACCCCGAGGTGAGTGATTGGCAGACGATTGACCTTTACGGGGTATGAAGCAAGGCTTGACAGTTCATTTGGATCTTGCGAGATCTCGATGGCGGAGGGTTGTTTCGGACGTTCGACCTCGACACCATGGGCTCTCATAGAATCAAGAAAGATGGCTTCTATTGCCCCCTGGTGGAGTGTGATCTGGAAAGTTGTGCATGAGTCGACGCAAGGAAGGCGCTTTGGCGACAGGGGTCGTACCTCAAATGGATAGCGTGCGGTCGGAGCGGTGACATCAGCTGCGCGACCTGTACACTTTGGAATCGTCCATCAGACCTCGAGAAACGCTCTGACGTTGAAGAAGACCCACCTCTATGCCACCATCACGGCGGGGGTTGTAGAAGGCCTGGAACACCACAGCCTTTTAGACGCGCAGCCACCGCGGCCAAGCAAAGCGCGGCGTACACACATGTGCATTTGGTTTCCTTCCTGTATCAGGCGCTGAGCGAGCCCATAGCTCTGTTGAAGCGTCTGAGAGCCTGACAGAGCGAAGGGTGGACGCGACCGTACCTGCAGCACCTCGATCGTTCTTGGCTGGATGCCGTCCGCTTGGCCGGCTGCGACCTTGACTGGTCTGGAGGAGTTCGACGCTAGGCCACGACGACGATGGGGGTGCTCCATACCGTTTGTCGATGATCCGCACGTTGGCGCCTGCCATTGCGAGTGCGTTGGCACACATCACCCCTGCGGGGCCAGCTCCGACAATCAAGACGTCGACGCGACTCTCCGACGGCATGGTGGGTGGTGGGGGTGGGGGCAGGGGCGAGGGTGCTCGGTCCAGCCAGGCGTTCTTTTGGGGTCGGATAGCCCGAGAGTCGTGTCTTCCTGTGGGTGCCGAATGCCTTGTTTAATACGAGGAACGCCGGTGACTGCCGGCCCTCGGCTCTTTGACTGGCAGAGACCGAGTTTGGGGGTGCAAGCGGAGCACATGACCGTCTCGGACGGCCAGCGCTGTCGCAAGGCACGCACCGATGGATCCAGGCCGCGAGATGGTCTTGGTGGGTCTGCCGGGCTCACCAGCGCTCGGGGCTGCCCCCGCCTGTTCCAGGCGAATCTTGGATCAGGACGAATAGAAGCCGACATTTGCCTATTACAGACGATTTTACACGCCGTCGCTCACTCGTGCGCGGGCCTCATGAACCGCGCAAAATAAGCCTCCATCTCTGCCACGCCCTCCAACGGCACGACCGCGCCCACGTAGCCGTCCGGGCGAACGACCACAATCGCACCCTCGTCCGCCACGCCGTAGGAGGCGTATCCCCGTCCGCCAATGGCGCCCGTGACGTCCGTGTCATCGATCAAGACCCTGCAAGGACATGTCACGTTACCCACGCCTCGGATCATGTCCACGCTCACCGGGACCAGTGCGTGCCCAACAACGGCGCGACTTTTGATACGTCCAGCTCGCCCTTTCTCCCTTTGCTGATCGCGATGACATCGACCCTCCGCGAGGACCCCCTGGCGCCATATGCCGTCAAGAAGCCCCCCAAGTCCCTGGCCATCCCCTCGATCCGCTTCCACTGCGGCGCATCCTCCGTGTCGCCCGTGAACACGAGCAGCTTGTAGCAAAAGTCAGACGGAAGGAGATCCTGGATCTCGTGCGGCCATGCGTCGGCGGCTCGGATAAACGTCTGTGGCGGAACACGTTCACCAATGACGAGGTTCGTAGCCAACGATTGGTGTGCGTTCGCGACAACTACGGACGCAGTATAGTGCACACCGATACCGCTCGTGAACCCCCCAAAGGTCTGGAACGCCCTATTGCCTGCGATCAGACAGGTCCACGCGACTCGGATCCCTGGCACTCACTTGAGGAATTGGGCGTGCGAAACCCCGTCCGTGTTCTCATCACTCGCGGGTTTTCCCGAGAAAAGTGTCGAAAACGTCTTGTCAAACGCAACGAGATCTTGTGCGTACTTGCGCCGCTCCGACTCGTACTAGATGGCAAACAGTTCAAGCGCGCGCACAATCTGCAACAACAGCGACTGACGGTCGACAACAGCGACATCTCCGCCCATCCGCGGATCACAAAGACGAGTTTCCAGGCTACCCACGGCGGTCACGCATATGGACAGACCACGTCATTGCACGCTTACCAAGATTGTGCGCATCATTCATGCTCGCGTTCATGCCCTGACCTGGACGACAGTCAGCCGGTCACAAGATAAAGACTGCGAGGAACGAGCCACCTGCTTTGGGCGAGTGCGTGTGACAGGCGTCCCCCGCGATAAACACACGGTCCTTGACCGAGAACTGGGACGCCACGCGTTGACCAACTGATCGACAATCATACAAACCAGGAAAGGTCTCGGATAGATCACGACTCACTGACGTACAATGTCCACCAGTCGATGCCGTTCGTGGGGCTGAACGAGAACGGACGGAGAGATTGCTGTGCAACCTGTGCCACAACGTAAAGCCAAAACCTTCGTACGACGAGAGAGAGATAGATACCCGTAGCAACTGTTCGGGTCCAATCCTCTCCCTATCGACCCTTTTCGTGTCTGGATTCAGCACGCTCTTGTCGGAAAGTTGCATGTAGATCCGGACTCGATCGGCTTCGCGAGGGACCAGCAGGCACGAGCCACTCCTAGAATGGACAAGACTTTTATTTCGGATATCTGGGAAATCTGTGGCTGGAACCATGTCCAAGACGCCCCAAATAAAGTCTGTCGGAGGATATGAAATACCGAGACACTAGGCGAGCCAGGCCCATGTTCTCACCGGTCAGTTCGCCGTCCATGCGTATCCCAAAGGTTTTTCTGACCCACGAATGAGCCCCTATGAGCACCCGTGAGTTCGGACACGCGTGGAGTGGAATCGGAGCCCCAAACCGTCTGCGCCTAGTACGAACTTTGCGCGCACGATTTCTTCATGCGGCGCCCCGTCGGGTCCCACGTTATGTTCCAACGTCACCTGAAATTCCCGCCGTGGCACGCGGGCACATGCTGGCGTGGAACAGAAACGGCTCACCTTGACCGGGTGAGAGGTAGGATCAGCAAGCTGTGTCGCGTCGGTCGACAACTCGATCGCGGTGGGTACGGTCGATCGCTCCACTTCGACACCCAGCGATTTCATCGAGTCCAAAAATATCGACTCGATCGCTCCTTGGTGGAGCGCAACCTAGGAAGCCGTCTTGGATCAGCCAGAACCGGAGCGCCCAGCAAGACATACTTCAAAAGGATAACGTGCTGAAGGCGCGGTCACGTCCGGAGCACGGCTCGATAGCTGGCGACGAACAATGAGACCGACAAAGACGTATACGCTGTACGACGCCCACCTGAATGCCGCCATCTGGTCCGGGGTCGTAAAACGCCTACAGGGCATGCGTGAGCAGACGGCCATCCGCATCTCAAGTGACCAACAGCCATGTGTACTTGACATCCCTCCCGCAAAAGACGTTCTGCGATGCCGTAGCTCTGTCGGGGGCGTCGTCTGTCGAAGCTGGCGAGCCACGACAGAATACGCACCTGAAAGACCTCGATCGTTCGAGGTGAAATGCCGTCCGCTTGGCCGGCCATAACTCGGACAGCACTACGTGGCACGCCGGTGAGCGGCACATGCTACAGCAGCCACGAGCGCTCACCGTTTGTCTACAATCCGCACGTTCACCCGTGCATTGGCCAGGGCATTGGCACACATGAGTCCAGTAGGCCCGGCGCCGATGATGAGCACATCGACTTCGGACTGACGAAGCAAAGACATTGACGTGATGGGGTCAGAATTCGGTCCGCCCATATATAAGTCATGTAGGAGAGGCGAGGCTTACATGTCGTCAAGCAAAGTCTCATGCTCTGATGACCGCGACACAGGTAAGCTGAGGTACAATGTGCAGAACCCTGAGAGTTGCGCAGCCCAACTGGATCAGGTAGGGCCCCCTGAGGCGTGCTGGCGACGAGAGAAGGAATGAGTACATACCCCGTACCTCTGAGGTAGCCAGCCGCGTTCAATAAACTCATTGGGAACGAGCCACTGAATCTGCAAGTTGTACCACGTAACGACTCTCGAGTAATGCTGCCCGGAGTGCTAGGATCGGATGCAGAGCAAGGAGGGCCAAGACGTAAATGCTTCCAGCCTGGCCAGTCCTTTCCACGATCAGTCGGGATGCTCACGATGCTTACGTAAAGCAACTATACCAAAGTTAGACCCCTAGATATGGGAGGGGGCGTCTTGGCACAGTCAGGCACTACTCACTTGGACGACCGCAGTCGCGCCAGCAACAGTTTTCCAGTGTGGTCTTTATGACAGGTATGGGCAACTGAATTCGAACCCACGCCCCTGAAACCTTGGTGAGACATCGAGTTCGAAGCTAGTGATGCTGCTTACAAAAGTGGGTGTGCGAGCAAAAGAAAGCGAACGTCGCGGAGCTTGGCACTGGGACCAATTCCACTGACTCGTGAAATACTTTTGCGCGGTGCGGCCACGCTCGCTCTTTCCTAGCGCCATGGAGGAGACGTCGACCATCAGGTGTACCAAGGAATCGCCAAGTACAGAACTCGATTCGTCTAAATGTGCAGGATGATCCTATTAGCCCGTCGTTCAGCGCGTGGCTCGGCGAGAATTCTTGTCTGTGCGGCGCGGAACCAAACAATTGCGCCCGAAGCGGAAGTGAATCCAAGATCGACGGTGCCGGTGAGCATTCCGGCTCCTGGAAAGTATCCCGACGAATCCCCCCCACTGAGCCACCAGATGACACGAAAGTTATTCAGAAAGGAGGGAGATAGTCTCCTTGGTGCTTGATGAGTCGTCAAACAGGGTGCTGCCAGTCGCATTGGCGTGCACAGGGTGACACTTGACAAGGAATTCTGCAATGCTTGGGTGCGGTTACAGTCCAGTGCAGGGAGCAACATAACAGCATCCCAGGGGAGACCCGGGATCTCACTACAGTCCGCTGAGGTAGTGACGGTGGGAAACGACACCTTGGTATAGGTCGCATGACACAGCACTCCATGGCGCACGAAAGCTTAGTACGCAGAATGTACTCGGAAAATGGATGAAGTATACAGAACGGGGTCGACAAGTCGAAACTCACCACAGGGTATCGTTGCAGTCAGTCCATCTGACTGAAACTTGTCACGCAGACGGACGAAAATAGATATTTGTCCAATGACCGTGAACAGGTCGAATCAGAATAGCATACGACACGAAACAGTGCCGAGTAATGGGGTACAGTCAGTAATCATCACAAAACTCTGATCGGAACAAGGGTGGATGAGAAAAAGAGAACCTGACAGAAATACATTTCCCTCATTGTTAAATCTAGAGAACGAGAGAACATTTTGTTATTGGCCACCTTTGAATACGAGAACAAAGTACTTACAACACCGTGTACCCCCTTCATGCATACCTCCTTCAAACCTCGCTATCCAAAGCACACCGGGCGTATTCAGAATTCTCGATGCCTTCCTTTGTGAGCAGGATATCTCGGACCTGGCAACCTGTTTACTTTTGAGCGGGAAAATGTAGATCGAACTCACTTCCGCAGGGGGGTCAAGGCCAAATGCCTCCGCCCGTTTCCATCGTTGCAACCTTGTCATTCCAATACATGGACCAAACTCGTACGACCTGGGGCTACCATGAGGAGGGTGCGATCCACCGAATAAAACTTACATGTCAAAGAAACGCAGCATCTGGTGTATCTTGTTCTGGCCCTCCGAGTGGACTGTGAGCCGAAACAGTATAAGATCCCATTCCGTTCACCGTGAGATTCGTGCATGCTTACCAGGCGGGATATATCCCATCTTTGACCTGACCTCATTGTAGTATTTGCGGTAACGACCGGCCTTGTCTTCGACATCTAGATGCTCCCTCTCTATCACCGCCGGGGAAAACTTCTGTCCCTCAGACTGTGGTTGAGGCTGCGAGTGTGCTTTTCTGGTAGTTCCAGGAGACGGCTGTGTTGCACGCGTCCGCTTAGCTGGGACAGCGATCTGCACTAGAGTTGCGTCCTCTTCGTCAGAGGATATCTCATAGATCCTGCTGGTCTTTGCATCACTCTGAGCCTCGACAGATGTCTTTACCCGTTTATCTCTCTGTTTCTCCGAGCCCGGTGTCTTTTGTTGCGACTTTCCAGTGGGGGCAGAGTTGGTCCGCTTAGTGCTTGCAAATGAAAGGGTGCCCTGCTTCAAGTTTGGCATGCCAAAAACTCGAGGGATCTTATTTGAAGCTGAGGATGGATCCAAGTTTGACAAGAGGTTGAAAGACGGACGACAGGGGACCTGCACAGCCCTCACAATCCGTCACGTGATTACTGATGGGATGCAGCGACCTTGACTGGGGCAAGGTAAATATGCGTTCGAGTATGCTATCCGATATGGTACAGGGAGATGCACGTCAGCCTCAAAACCCAAAGTCGCCCGACTGTCCCCCGGCATGAAAGCGAAAACCGCCGCCGCCGCCGAATGGTCCGCCGCCATGAAATTGGGCGAATATGTCCGCTAGATCCGCTGGGTTCATGGCGCCAAATGGCGAGCCCATGCCACCCATCCCAGAACCACTCTGCCCATCCTCGTCTTCTCCCATGTCGTACCGCTCTCGCCGTTGGGGATCCGAAAGCACAGCATGTGCTTCGACGACAAGCTTGAATTTCTCCTCGTCTCCGCCCTGCAGATACAGGAGAATGAGCGCACATAATCACAAAGAACCAAAAAGTGGTCACCTTATCTGGGTGATGCTTCAGGCTCTCTCGTCGGTACCCCCTTTTGATGTCCAAGTCTGAACAATCTCTGGGAACACCTAAACATATATGTCAGCAAGTGTATTCCCGAGGCCGAATAGACTCCTACCAAGAATCTTGTAATAATCCTTCGTCTTGCTCCGCTTGAGGGCTGTCTCGGCTTTCTTAAGCTCGGTTCGGAGGGATTTGACATCGGCGTCGGCATTCTCAAAATTGGCCTGTTCAATCGACGACTTGAAGTCCGCTACGGCAGCGTCGAATTTCTCAAGGTGCAGATTAATCCGGGCGCGAGTGCGTAGCGCTTTGAAAGATGTCGGAAGGAGAGCGAGAGAAGCTTCCGTATCTGCTAAAGCCTCATCGTACATCTCAAGCTACGCTCAAGGACGTAAGAAGCGTGAAGTATACCATTACGTTGAAACATCTAGTACCTTTACTAGTGTGGTGGCACGGTTTGATAGTAGGGTGGCACGGATTTGTCCTCCCCTCCCCTCCTCTTCTGCCTCACCTATGCGCTGTTAAGAGTATTCAGGGTGACTACCATATTCGCACGAGTAACACGTACCTCCAAGCACTCCGTATAATGAGTGACCGCTTCGCGCAACTTACCGCTCTTGAAAGCGGCATTGCCTTCTTCCTTTATCCGCTCCACGTCTTTTATGCGCTTTCTTAGACGTGAAGCGACATCTTGTTCGGGGTCCAACCGAAGTGCCGAAGCAACGTGTTGAAGTGCCTGCGAGAGCTTGCCGGAAAGGAAGAGTACTAGCCCACGGACGGCAAGAACCTCCGGGGAGTTTGGATCACATCTCATAGCGTCGCTAATCACGAAAAAAAGAACCCCAAGGTCAGGCTGTGGCGCGATACCCACCACCCCACTTACTTGGCGGCGATGTTGGCAGCATCCCAATTAGCACGTGCGAGTTCCAGCTCGATTCTCCACAAGCGCCAATGCGTCGGTATCTCGCCACCCTCGCCTTCTATGCTTTGTAGACACTTGTCCAAAGCTAGTCGGGCCATTCCCCACTCCTTTTTGCGTTTCGCGCTGTCAAAGTTACGTAAATGAGCTTCAAGCTCGAGGGCCTTCTCCTGGAGTTGCAGTGCAGCAGCGTTGGTGGGTTCCAAGGCAGTCACCGTACGCAACGTCGTGAGAGCAGGTTCCGAGGAGCCCAGAGCAAGATGACATCGTGCGAGGCGGATCAGCGTCTTCGATGAAGGTTCGGTCGACTGCAATGCGGCAGCCTGCTGACAATCAACCAGTGCCAATCGAAATCGTTTCAAGGCCATGTAAGATGCGGCACGGTTAGTGAGATAGGAAGGCTCGGTAGGCTTCATATCTGGAGGAAAGCACCGTCAACCAACCATACACGATTTGAAGGGCGGGGTGGACCTATTGCTTTGGTATATAGGTCGATAGCATCGTTGTATTGTTTCGCTCTGAAGGCAACATTTCCCTGTTCCTTTATGTCGTCTGCGGTGGGGTCCGTAGGTTTCTCTCGTGAAGGACTCTCGAGCGGTTTTGCCGATAGAGGTGAGAGAGGACTAGCGGGTTTGGATTGGACCCCTGGTTGAGCCTGTGTCCTGGGAGTGAATTAATGGGGCTAGCAAGGACAGTGGGCAAAAGAGGCACACTTGATGCCGCTCGCCTGGGCTTGTTTCTTCGCTTGAGTCTTCTTTTTGTTGGTCATTTTTCTAGAAGCGAGCCAAACTCTGTTAGCAAGGAAGGATCGAAAAGCGTTCAGAATGTCGTGATCGTGCCCACGGCCGAACGTCCAGGAAAGACAAAGGCACAGGAAACAAGCGCTAGCTGGAGTGAAGCAACGAGGACAAGAAACTATAGATTAGTTACTGAAAAAGGAAAGCAGTCACGTGCCTTCATTGGGTCTAAAAAGGGAATTAATTCTCATCTAGTCGCCCGTGACGAGACTGAATCGTCCAGTTTCGCTACCAACCTTGACGACACCCTGCACCGAACACCTCGTCGACCGTCGAGCTCACCGCCGAGTCCAGCGCTACCATCGTTCTGGATTACAGGAAGCTGTTCCGATGGCCTCTGTCAGCTCTCTGCGCTCGCCAGACTTGGGCGACGACACCACCACCCAGTCGACGCGCAGAGCCTCGCAGTCGCGCACGCACGATCATCGGCGCCACGTGAGCGTAGGCAGGCCACCTTCCAGTGTGTACATGCCTGCTGGCTCCCCTCCGACCCCTGCGCCATCGCCCGCCCCGGCCAGCTCTCTTTTTGCCGATGCCTTCCACCTCTCCAAAGCACAGTCGGCGTCGTACGATCTCGCGGGTTTATCTCGCATCGAGTTTGCAAACCTGACCGCCCTCGGCCCTGCGTCCCGTAAACGCTACCTCGTGTCCCTCCTTAATGATTGCACGCCTTCGGAGCTTCTCTTCATCTCACAAACTATTGCTCCCATGCTCAGGCGTGATTTCCTTGCGGAACTTCCCCCCGAGATCGCACTGCACATCCTTAGCTTCGTAGACGATCCAAAGACCCTTGCCAGGGCGAGCCAAGTTTCCAAACGATGGCATGACCTTGTTCAGGACGAATGGCTTTGGAAGACGATGTGCGGGACGTATCGTTTTAATATGGAAATAGATAAGACCGACGAGATGGGATCTGACGACGAGATCGTTGAGGAGCCCTCCAGAGAGGCAGATCCGTTCCCCGTTCACCCGATGGACCCAGCCCTACAATCCCTCACGGCTGCAGAAAGTCTCAAGCGACAGGAACAATCACCTCTTTCTTCATGGAGACGAACATTTAGCGACAAGTCGGCGAGCGGCCCTCTATTGTCCTATCGGAAACACTTTCAGTACTCCTACATCATTAGTGAGTGACAGCTATACAAGTCGAGCCCACTATACTGACGTCGTGTCGAGTGTCCAACATGCGAAGAGGGGGCTATCTTCTTCGCTCGCACCGTATGCCCATTGCGACACCTGACAGTAGCGTCGTTACATCCGTGGCGTTAGACTCGGATCGGGTCGTCGTCGGTTGCGCTAATTCAAAGGTTCATATCTACAGCGCCAACACCGGTGTTTCATGTCGCACGCTCATTGGGCACGACCAAGGTGTGTGGGCAGTGCACCTCGTCAGTCGCGGTGGCTATTGGGACGAACCCGAGAACGATACTGGGGACGAGTTTGCGGCATCATCGTCTTCTGACTTGCCCACCAACGGCTGCGTACATGCGAAGTATCGTCGTGCGTTGGGACTCGATATGCCAAAGAAGAGGCGACCAAGAACGGCGCAGCGGTCAGAGAGTCCAGGCAAGCCGAGCGACTTGTGCTGCACCTCAGAAGGCTGGGGTCAACCCAATCCGATCGTCGTGAGTGCTGGTTGCGACAAGAGTCTGCGCGTCTGGGACGTGGTATCGGGGTATGATCCTTGTGACTCCTTTCGCCCGTTGCAAGCTATTTACGACTCGCCTTAGTCATTGTATCTACATTCTACGTGGCCACACTGCAACAATCAGGTGTGCCCGTGTTTTACACAACCGTCCAATCGCGGTGACTGGCTCTCGTGACACGACGGTCCGAGTATGGGATATACAGAAAGGTCGAATGCTTCGAGTGTTGCAAGGACATTCAAATAGTGTTCGATGCCTCGATGTCTGCGGTAATAGGGTGGTCAGTGGAAGTTATGACGCAAGTTGTCGAGTACGTCCATCAGTCCTGTGTTTGGACATTCTGATGAGCGTGACCCGACAGATATGGGACGTGGACACAGGGGAGTGTCTGCACGTCCTCGCTGGACATGAGCAAGCAATCTATTCGGTCGCATTTGATGGTGTCCGTGTTGTTTCCGGCGGCATGGATACGACCGTCCGCGTATGGGATGCGGCGTCAGGGTCAGTCAGTCCCCCTATTGACTATCCTCCGGAGATTCCAATGTTTGTCACAGGCAATGCGTTGCGTTGTTGCAAGGACACACGGCCCTCGTGTGTCAGTTGCAGCTCTGCCCTACCACCGGCCTCCTCGCCACCGGTGGATCCGACGGGCGTGTCATTACGTTTGATCTGCGCAACTACACGTTGTTGCAACGAATTCCCGCCCACGATTCTTCCGTCACATCCCTCCAGTTCGACTCGAACTTTCTCATCACTGGGGGCAACGATGGCCGGGTGCGGATATACGAGACGCAGAGTGGTGCGCCTGTCAGGGATTTGAGCGAACGATGCGAGAGCGTGTGGAAGGTGGCTTGCAAGGGAGGGACGTGTGCGATCATGTGTAAGAGGTCGGGGAAGATGGTGATCGAGATCTGGTCGTTTAGACCGAGGACGCTGTATACGTGAGATGTGGCTAGTCTATGAAGATATCCCCTCGTGTATTTCGTCGTTCTGTATACTGTATACCACATAGGTTAGTATAATTGATTGATCGTTTGCTAGTTGGCACGCTAGTTCTGGTCGTCCAAGTGTCATCGTCGTTGGCATGGACCGCAACGCCTAGCATAGTACAAAGGTTTCTCGAGCACGGGAGGTACCTCACTGATCTGGATGAAGAGGTATGCAGGTCCAATGACACGTCCACACCACGCCCTCCCCGCCAACAAGGGACGTGAAGAGGCGACTCTCCGCCTCGTTGTGCACTCCCATGGAGTCTGTCCAATTCCACCCCAATGCCCCTCCGCCTAGATCAAGCCAACGATCGCCTTCATCCGAGAGCGACTCCGCGTCGTGCCGACTCTCGCCAAAGTCCAACCTGCCCGCCAGCGTGCCGGGGCCCCGTCGCTGATACCTCGGGTCCAGGCGCAGCCCCCCGATGCTCCCGTCCGAGTTCATCATCGCACGCGCGACAGGCCCGGACTCGGGCACTTCCGCGCCGGCGCGGTCGTGCGGGTGGGATCGGACGCGCACACACGGCGCTCGCGACAAGATGTCAGCGTCCGAGCACGGAACCCCCGACGCGCTGCGCACGAACACCAGATCGGACGCACGGATCTCGGAGGGGAGCACCTCCGCCTCGCCCGCGCCCGCGCCCGCGCCTTCGTCTCCCGAGCCGAGACCATCGCGTCGGGCTGCAGTCGGGGTCCCGATGAGCCGACAGCCCGAGTGATTGGCCAATCCCGCTAGCACCCGGCGCGGAAAGGCGTGCCGCACGCAGGGATGCTGGGACGCCGACACGGGCGCGAGGACGTCCGTCCATTTCCCATGCACGCCCCCGACGACGATCGTCGGTGTCGGATCCGAGTCGGCGTCAGCGTGGTGCCGGTCCCACCGCGGCGCCTCTGACGGGCCAAGCGCGACGACGGGAGAGTCGTACGTCGGGCGCGCGTCGCGAGCCACGTCCCGGAGGCGCTCAAACACCTGCTTGACGTGCGTCTTCTCCGCCTCCGTCGGCAGGTCGGTGTGCGACTCGCCAGAACAGAAGAAGCGAAACTGGCCGTCGAGATGGCAGAAGATGACCATCGAGAACAACGCGGGATGGGAATCGGTGAGAGCATTGGGACGGAGGGGTATTGTGGACCAGAGCGAGCATTTGGACAGGTCGACGTCTTGTAGCGTGCTGTCTGCGTTCAGGATGGTCCCCAGGATCTGGAGACTGTAGGGTACGTGCGGTGCGAGCAGCCTGACGAGTGCCAGCAAAGTGTTGGGGGTGCCGACGCTCAGATCGACGCGATGGAGTGGCGAGCTCATCGCGGTGCGGGCTCTCAGCAACTCAATCGTTTCGGGAGATCTCTGCGTCTTGGAGACGCATGGAGCGCCCGGACGCGGGGCACCATGTCCAACGTGCAAAAAGTAAGCAAAAGTATAGATGTCTGTGGGAATCATCAGGTTCGTTCCGACTTGTCCCTTGTGCCGCAGCTCTTCTCCAACTCTTCCTCTTCCTTTCTCAATCGTGCGGTAGCAGCCTCCAATGCCCGCCGTCGTCTATCCTCTGCCGAATCGTCCACCAGATGTATTCCACCCCCTCCAAGAACATGAACCAATACCTCGGCCGCTGCGTTTGATGAGGGCTCGTAGGCGCCGCTCACATCGGCCAAGGTGTGTGTTCCGCGTTTTTCGGCCGCCTCAAACTCGGCAACCTCTCTGTTGAGCAGCGAATTGAGCGCTTTAAACTAGTGATACGTGAATCAGTTCTGGGGACAAGCGAGAACAGTCACATCACACCCTACATTGTCATCGTGATCGCCCCAGACGTTGTGCGCTAGCTCATGACAGAGCACCCGACGGACGTCTAAATATGGTCTGAATCCATCGTATGCGTCTGTCCGTATGCGCAGTTTGATGGATTGTCCTGCACTGACGTTGAGTCCGAGCAAGTGTGGCTGTTCGTGGGGAGCGAGCTCGGTCAGCACACCAACAGAAAACTGGTGTTTCTGCATGACATGCCGGATTGCGGGGTCATTTGACAACCTGGTTAATCGTTCGAGTGCCGCCTCTGGCTTGGGCAAATGGCTCAGCGGTTCGATCTTGTGAAACCCATATGCTGTCGATGCGACAGTTGCAGAGCCAGTCGAGCGGACCTAGATCCGAGATGTCATCCAACGTTTGTGTAGAATACACGACAGCACACACCTTGACGTGAGCTTTGAGAGCCCGTTCATGCAGGATCCTCTCCTTCCGTTGGTGCTCCGACTCGGTCGCATTGAGGGAATCTATCTCCTGCACGGTCGATCCGAGCATCTGTACTTTAATCCCATCCCTAAGGCCTATCTGGGCCAGCGAGACATTGTCCGAATGCTGAACCTTCTTTCCTCGAAACAGGAGTTTCTGGAGAGATGGTGGTACGGATGTCAGCTCTTCCAACAGAGCTTCCAGGCGGGTCAGGGGGACATTGGGGGACAACGAGACCTCATGCGTTGTCCCGCGAAAAGTGATCGAGAAGGAGATGGCTTCTGGGGTCGTCGAGGACATGACGGTCGTAGAACGAGGTGGCAGCGATGACGCGTCCAGCCGTCCGAAAGAGGTACGTCGATCCCGCCTACTACTGTGCTTGTGATGTCTGGCACTAGCAAGACACACGACATGAACTTTCAGGCGCACGCCAACTCGCGATCTTTGCTTCTAACTTACGACGATGGGACCGTTCGCACAGGCAGACCTTGGACAACACCACAGACTCGGAACTCACCCGACAGGTGACTACGTCTGAAAGTTGGCTACACGATTTCTCAGAGTGCCGCTGGCTACCAGCATCGACGACGCATTCGTGCTCAACACGGAAATCTATGTGATTTGAGTGACCCTGAGCTCCGAGCACAGATCACCAATCAAACATCTGCAGGCGCTGCGAGAGAACCTGTCCGAGGATTTAAGGAACCTTGGAAGCAAGTTCGTCGGAGACAATGGTTAACCAGCCGAAACGGCTGCAAAGAAATGACTTGGTAAGATAGCCTTCCCACCAAAGCAAGCGCCTTTGCCGATTGATTGGTCTGCATTGGAACGCGTGAACCTGAATGGTTCTTGGAAGGCATGTGGGTTGTCACTCATCAAGACTGTTCTAATGACTTTAAAAAAGTATCGCATTGAAACCGAATCCCAACCGGATGAGAGATAGAGGAAGCGCCGATGTAAGTGGATGAACGGGGAGCTCCCATGGACATCAATGAATATTGCATACGTGCTTGCCTTGAACATTGGCCTGTGGTTTGTAAAGTCGAAGAAACATGCATTTCATTGAAAGCGTCGACGTTCGTTGTTGGTTGTCACGCAATGCGTGTGAAAAGGTGTGTTACTATAGCGCACTGTGGGAAGCGATTCAATACACTTTTCATCATCTTTGCAGACCTCATGGAGCAGGGTCCGGTCGGACCGCGTGCATAACGCTAGTTGTGCCTGGAACGCCTGTCAGGATTCCCAGGGTGGAAATTCTTAAGACGGTCCAAAGGTTTGACGGGACGCGCAAGTGCTGCCAGTGGGCACCCCAGTGAGCAACGGTAAGTCACCGTACCGCTCATTACATACTATGTCTCAGGGAGACCGTTCGTCGTGATGTGTCCCATGGGGCCACTCGGGTTCATCGAATTCTGCAGAGTTTCGGCCAGCGGGAGGGTTGCCATCCTCTGAGTCCGGGTCACGCCTAAGTACCGGATAAACATATCCCGAGCATTCAGATCTGAGGATTAACTTACCAGCAAGCCTCTCGAGGCGGCCTGACGTCAAATTCGATCTTGTACGTGTTTGCGTCATTGAATCCAGAACTCACCAACATCCCTTATAAGCTGGTTTCCTCGCGGCTATGTCCGCATCCCCAACGTTCTTAAGTTTGGTGTTCGCTCGCAAGCAAGTGCTTCATAGCATTTGTCATATGATTGCCTGATCCATTCACTGCTCAAGGCTATCCGCCTTCGCAGGACATTCTTTACTCGTTTATGATTATATGCTTACTCTCGCGCTCGAGGTACGTTTTACGCAACGCCCGCAAACTAGCTTGATCGAGACACTTTATGATAGGTCGCATACGTTTGGAATACACCATGGACAATTGTCAAGGCACTCTTTTTGATCAACCGGTATGGGAATTTGATCGGACAAACATTCGTAATGCTAGAAGAGACAGGCTATCTGAGCCACGGCTCCCAAGAAGTACATCTCCTTCTGTGTCCTTCTCTGCTCGAGGAGCTCAGTCCCATGCCAGTTTTGTAGGGTCTTCCACATATATTGCTTATTCTTCGGACTCTTTTCGGGAGAGTCAATCCGCCGTGAGTATATCACCCCCGCCGCAAAATGCCTTTTGATGGCCAAGCGTAGTTTTGATTGTCATGCGCGCCTGCGCAATCTTGAGATGCAAGCGCAGCGTTGCACTATTCTTGAATGCATCATACATTGCTTGTGTCATAGGTCTCCTCGTGGTGGTAACCAACTTTCCGGGGATACCTGATCGTGAGTACTGTTTCTCGATGTTCCGTTTGACACTTCACGGCTTTTGGACAGGTCCTAAGTTCTTGCACCTGGATCAAATTGGTATATGCTTCATGAACCTGCCCTGTATGTCGCCTGTTTTTACTTGTCCCGTTTATCTCATTTTTGTGCCTTGAAGCCAACTTTGTAAGTTTTTTTTCTTTGAAAAGATGTCTGTTAGGATTGATACCACATCGGGTCCCTCAGTGGATGTTGTGGTTGATGCCGTGGGTGATTCGCAGCTGGACACCGTACGCTCTGTCCTTATTTATAAATCAGACTATCATTCGATTGCCTCGTTTTTGCGGTCGTATACAGCAGTCTCTGGCGGCTATCCAGGGAAATCCGTGGTGTCTACACGTTACGGCTGATCCGTCTTCTCGCACGCGATGGTGAGGATATTACGATGCTTGCTTGTGCAAGTAATTCCTGTCGTTCTGACTAATCTTCCAGCTTTCTTGTTTTATCTCGTAAGAACTCTCGGGGATTTCCTGGGACGATGACTTGATGAGCACGCAGGCAGCTTTGACCAATGACTTGTTCAGCATTGTATGCTGGTACGTCTTTCTTTTGACGCGACGGAACGTCACCCGTTTGTTGACTCGGCAACACGACCAGGACGGCCTGGGGTCAGGTAAGCGTTGAATCGACGGTCGTCCTCGCAGGCGTCTTGAGAGGTTGATCGCATTCATGGAACAGGATCCAAGAAGCTTTATCCAGTCATTGTAAGCAAAATTGCTGTGCGATCCGTGCGTATCCTGAAGGCACTCCCTCTCCTTTTCTCTTTGTGCATCGAACGGCAGAATCACGTATCCGTTCATTTCGATCGTCGGACAACGCATCATACTCAACCTCCGAGAGTTCCGATCACAACCGGCCTCCACGCGCGACCTCAGCAAGGAAGTCGACAGACAGATAGCCGCGATACACGACGAACTGTTGTTCCATCAATGGGGAAGTGAACCGGCTCGAGAGGAGGCAAGCAGTGGGATGACCGGCATGGCGGGCCCATCTCGCAGACCGGTCCGAAGACTTCTGGGTGAGAGCCATCCTGCGCGCCTGTGTGGAGCTGGATGTGCTGACGGACGGCGTTGTTCCCTGCAAGGCGTCAGACGGGACACTGAGGATGGCGATTGCTGTTGAAGCCGTGGTCCATAATCTCGTTTGGAGGTGATGCACAATAGAGGAAGCAATTGGCGATGGGGATGAACGGGGTCGACTGCATAGGTGAACGCATACCATGAAGTGCTAAAGAACAGCGTTCAACGTTTAACTAGCGTTCGAACCATGCCTGCAGCCGCGGATACTGTCATTACAGCCAAATCAATTGTTCACATAGATGATACCATCTGCGCTGGCGCATGTATGCGAGTCTACGATGGTCACCATCCGCACAGAAAGCATGGACTTGCCCCGCTGTGTACATGTAGTCTTATACAAACCGTTGGCTTATCCCGAATCGACAACACTGAATGCTGTCTGCAAGTGGCTAGCAAAGTGTACCGTACACATGCACCGTTTTCCATCGATAACCGAAATACACGCATTGAAGACGCGCGAAGCCAACTATCTCAGGACATCACTCAGTCAGCTCGGACAGACCATACCACGGCTCACAGCGAGGGGGCTCGCTAGCACCCGAGAGCGAGCACACACGGGTAGGAAAATAAATGTCTGATAATGCCAAAGACCCACAACATCTGCCAGCAATCCAATTTGTAGAACACGCTTCATGAATGCGACCATTCGGGCTTGCGTTTTTCGGCGAACGCAGCCATGCCTAGAGACAACCAGGATCAGAGTACCGCCCGACGTGATAGGAAGATAGCTCCACAAAACTCGCCTTCTTTCTGGTCCTTGGTTGCGAACAGAGAATGGAACAGTCTGCGTTCAAACCTCAGCCCTTCTGCAAGCGGCAAATTGAACGCCGCGTTGACCGCCTCCTTTCCAGCAGTGACGGCTACGCGCCCCTTGTCCGCGATCGTCGCAGCCACCTGAATGGCAGAATTGACGACTCCGATGTCCTCCGGGACGACTCTGCTGGCGAGTCCCCACCGTTCGGCTTCGTCTGCACTGATTGTGCGGCCCGTGAGGACCAACTCCATCGTGCGCGATTTACCGATCAGGCGTGCCAAACGCTGGGTGCCGCCGCCACCCGGGATCACGCCAAGGTTGATCTCGGGTAGCCCGAGCTGCGCAGAAGGCGAGACTAGGAGGATGTCGGCCTGGAGCGCGAGTTCGAGACCCCCACCGAGCTGGAAACGTGTCAATGCAGCCTGCGCAGGGGGGAGTAAATGAAGACGCACCGCGTAGCCACTGACCGCGGCAATGACGGGCTTGTTGAGTTTGGAGATGAGCTCCCAGTTGGAGAGATAGTTGGATGTGTAGGCTTCCGTGACTGGAATGGGGCAAGGCCATGAGCGGCGCACGGGAGTGTAAGACAAACACCCGGACACCCACATGACTTGTCTTTCATTTCCTTGATGTCGGCTCCGGCTAGAGGACGGACCCGAGTCGGTTGAGCTGTCCAACGGCACGATGTGATCTTAGAATGCGTCGCGCACCTGCAAACGCCTTGCTTGAACCTGTGAGCACCATCGCACCAACGCTAGCGTCATCATCCGCCTCCTTCAAAGCGCTGGCAATGTCGCTGAAATGAGCGGCATTCAGGGCATTCAGGGCCTTGGGTCTGTTGAGGGTTATGAGAGCCACCCCAGGCTCTGGGTGCGATACCAGGACGTTCTCATAGCGCGCAGGTAGCGATGTCGAGAAGAACCGAGCTGGTCGCGCTGTGCGAATGGCATGGCGAGACACGGTGACAAAAGACATGGTCAAGGTAGTAACACAACTCGTGATTACAGTCCAGGATAGGCTCCGAGCGTCTGAACGTCGCCAAATGCTGGGTTCGTAATAACCCAGCCACCGTTCCTGCTCGCCTTGGTCTACGACGCACCTTCGCAGCCAGCCCAAGTTCGAGTGATGAGTTTCACGTAAAGTTGTGTATAGAGAATACGTCCCCGCGAGCTCTAGCAGGTTGTGCCGTGAGCCTCAAAATTCCGGCTCGTCTTCACCCACAGAACTTGATCCGTTTCCACGACATTTTCCCCCGGAAATAGCCTCTATATCGCCCCGGTTTCACAGCATGTAAAGAGCTTCCTACACATTCTGCCGGGTCAATGACACCACTATAACGCCCCGATAACCAGTGACAGATGGAGGCGAGTCTTTGACAGAGATGTGAATTTTAGGACGGTCCGAACGCGATGCCGGTGACATCCGCCCCAAGAATACACTGAGTGTTGTCCCCATCCGGAATGCGGTGAGCATCGCGCGGCCGAAGATGCCAGTGCTCCACTAGTCTCCGACATGCTGGGAAGTTGTCAGTCTCTTCAGTCCCCGGATCTCCTCCGAATTGTGCCGATTTTAGGGCACTGCGCTCTTCTATTGTCTTTTCTGACGCCGTCATGATCCCCAGCTCTTGTGAGGACGCACCGTCAACTCCCCCACCCGGGGGCGTCACTCTCCGTGTCATGAAAGCATCTGACGTCCCTCATGTGCGCACGCTGCATGTCAGTATTGCTGCATTCCCTCTGTCTGGCCGCGCTCACCATATCGTGCAGCGCAACCTTTTACCTGTCTCCTATCCAGCGGCGTTCTTCATCCAGCTCCTCGTTAACTCGAGGCGGCTCTGTCTGGTCGCTGTAGAAGGCGGCGCCATCGTCGGCTTTGCTTCTGCAACCATCGGTCTCTTACAACCGAGCCTAGTCGGATCTGGGCGAACACAGGATGCGAATCGGGCCCGCTCAGAACTTCCTTCCGACATCCCCCGAACGCACGTAACTCTTCTCACGCTTGGAGTTCTGCCTGCATACCAACGCCGAGGGATAGGACGTTCTCTGGTGCATGGGGTTATCCAGCGTCTGGAAGCGTCATGTGGTGCAGCTGCATCACAGCCCTATCACCACACAGCGTCCGATCATATCCCCAACCACGACTGCAAGACTGCCGTTCTTGTTCAAGTGCAAGTCGCCCCATCCAATTCTGCGGGAAAGTGTTTTTATGCGCGCCTTGGAATGATGGATCAGCGGGTTCCGGATGATCCACGACATCGTCTTGGACCAGTATCGCAGACGTCCGTCATGGCAGGGGTGTTGTCTGTGTGAGCGGGTTCAGTGTCGCCGTGTCGGCGATCCGACTTGTGGGTGTGTTCCGATGCTCCAGTTTTGGTGTGGAAACCGTTTCTGATAATCGGCCCGTTCATCGTAGAAGCCTTGAACTATTCGACCTGTATCATACAGCCCTTTCCCTTTTACCAGAGTATGTTATTTTTATTTCTAATCCTACGACACGTGCGGCCGCCGGTGCCGTAAGGTGGAACAAAAAGATGATGCAGCGAGAGTGGAGCTGCGGATAAAACTCCTTTCTCAACCACGTGCTTAAGTTGCGAACTGTGGACTTTGCAACACTGGATCGCAGTGATGGGCCACTGCTTTTAGCTCCGCGAACATATGCCACGCAACTCTCCGGGCCTACAACAATATCGGGATTCTTTCAGTGAGTGTCACCCTCGAGGTTTTGGCTATTCATTGAACAAACGGGCCCTTTGGAGTTACTTCGTTGAAGCGGGGTATGTGGGTGTTGATGGTCAGCGAACCCCTTTGGAGTTCGTTGGAGCGAGGTATGTGGGTGCTGAATGATCAGCGAACCCCTTTGACAAACAATCATGTGAATCAGACACCGAAAGCGATTGAATTCCCTCCTCTCTCCCCCTGAGTAAGTTGGCGTGGGTTCATCCAGCCATCCATTTCCCAGAGACGAATCCCATCGAGATACGCAGGGACGTTTGGCCGAAATGATGACTAGGGACATGATGGTTACCATGGCGGTGTGGTGAGCCACAGTACGAAAAAAAGCTTGCACGCATGGCCACATTAACCTTTCTCCCGCATTGCGGCTCCGCACAGTCTTGGGGCAGGCAACTGAATTCATGTCAGAAAGTCGGCTCCAGCCCTGCTAGACCTGACTAGTGGCTGTGGAGGCACCATTTGATATTTGGAACACGTGCGCAGTTGCAGGTCCTTCCCTTCAAGCACAAGTGGGGCGGTGTGCACCAGCAAGGCTCAGCTAGTGATCACTTCTCTGTCTACTGACGTTATGAAAATGCTGGATTGCAGTCCCTTCCTGATCATCCGTCAATGTCTCGTGCACCACCATACCTTTGAAGCTTGCGAATGCAACTGGACTCGAGGCCCAGTATCGACCTGGCAGCAGTAACTGACAAACAGCGGCAATGCACCCACCGGGGATACGGACTTGGATGTGGATCAGATTTCAGATGGGGCAGATCTCCGCCCAGATCACGGACGCAATCAGAGGGAACCCGAGGTGCTCTCAGGCAGGGTGTATGCTGCAGGCGGTGGAGCTGGCAGGTGTTGGTAGCCAGGAGGCAGATGGCGCTCGTTGAACGGGTGTGCCACTATCAGAAGGTGTGGAGCTGGCTCGAGGATGGCGATCAATCGATCGGCTCACGTTGGTGGACCTATCATGTCGTGAGTCACTGAGCTGGGTTTGCGCTGTGACCATTCATCAGGGTCTGGATCTCAATGGGTCAATGTCAATGGGTCACTTAGTCACCGCGAATCGGAATTTAATCCTGCCAAATGTAATGGCCCTTCCGAGGACCGTACAGGCGGACCCCACGATAGGAACTCGCCCATGCTTCTTTGGAGCACCCTTTGCCACGATTCAAGCATGTTTATTTATTCTCCATGGTATAACTGTGTTGTGTTACTCGGACGAATTTTGTGCAGGATGATGGAATTGACAAGGTCCGTTGTCTGCCAGAAGGTCCAAGCGTACAAGCTTCAAAGTCCACCAAGAGACTTGTTGAATAGTCGTCGTACGTTGCTATTCACTCCACAGCGCTGTGAATCGCGTTGAACTTTCAATTCTTTTTCAGGGACTGATGATTGATAGCCGCGCGGGCTTCACTATGGTCCCTGGTCCCTGGAGCCACTTGAGTATTGGTACCGTATTCATTCCACCGCTCCTTTGGCTATACGCCCATTTGTCCAGTCCTTTGAGTCCCAGCTGGTCCTCATGGGCGCCCCCAGAATTATCCGCTCACCTTGTGGTGAAGGTTACACCTTTTCCCTCACTTGCTCATGACTACCGTCCTTCTTTCGTTCAAGGCGGATCTATGCAAGCAACGTGTGTTCAAGGTGCTTTGTGGATACATACTCGCCGAGGCAAGCCTTCTTACTGACTTGTCAAGTACGTATCTCGCTGGAAGGCCATCTCGAGGCTCTTGACAAGTACACGGTCGCCTTCATTTAGGTATCTAGGCGACCGTTTGCCTACCCTGCACATTCCCTGCTGTCTTTCGGCGGAGTTGGCCCTCAGTGAGTCTGCCAGTATACTCCCGTTCGAAACCCGTGGCCTGTTTTGGTTCTGCGAACAATCTAGGTACTCAGGGTCAATGCTGCAGCCTCGTCGACATCTCATCCTATTCGTACCAGGCCCGACTGTGTGACGGTGGCGCACACGGCGAAAGATGCTCGTCTAAGTGATTCACGGCGGTCCTAGTTGCCATTGGAAATTGCCGTGTGGCGCTTTGCAGCCTTGCCATCCAAGTGTCCAGACAAACTTATGACATGCCTCTATCAATCGACCTGTCGTGTATGTCACTCAGCACTTCCCTTTCTTCATATACTTGACGGCACTACTGACTCACTTTACCATGGCGTTGTACAAGTCTTTATGTAAGCCTCGCCATGATCTCGCGGTGCCAATGGATGTGGCCGTGCTCGACAGCGTAGGCGACCCGGCCGAAAGCGGCGTGCCCGACTTTTTCATGCGCGACAAACAACTCTTCTGGGGCCTGGCATCAGTGCTGGTATCAGTGTGGACCTATCCATTTTTGTTTGTAACTCGCCAAGGAATCCTGTGGTCTCGGCCCATCGTCGTTGGTCCGTCTTCTCGTGCACGAATTAGACTGCGATCCGTCTATCGACCGGGCAACCAGTTGCCAGGCACGCCTTTGAGGCGGCAGCCATCGCGTGTTCGTACAAACGGACGCCATAGCTTGTCGTTTTGCTCAACAGCCTATTGATCGACTTCCCAATACGATCAGAACCGCCTGCAGTTAGGTAAGTAACGAGTAGAGCTCAGTTTGGGCCTTCGTCCCAAATTTCCCGCGATGCTTATCCTATTTTTCCTTGCAATGTTACCTGAGTTTTTGGATACCAAGTTGATGCTAGTGTTTTGGGTGAAGTAATAC